>UZAF01019038.1:4297-27495 GCA_900617895.1 Haemonchus placei
CCCCCCCCCCCCCCCCTCACACACACAAGTGAACAGGTCACCTATTATGCGTAACACGAGAGTGCGAATCATTTTTCCAGCTTGTTTTGCCCGGCTTACTAGTAACTAGTCAGTTAATCGTTTATATTTTGTAATGGTGAGAATTTTTTGTTGTGTCATTTTGAAACTTCTGTTGGAAGCGCACTGAGAATGTTATGACAACAGCAAGGGTGGATCTAATTAATACGCGAGAGGTTAATAAAGCGCTATTGTAGGTTAAGTTAATATTCCGTCCAGGTGCAACTTTCTCCTTTCAAAACCGGAAAATTATAAGTTTCATAGATTTGTTCTCCAATCTGAATGGGCCCTTGATAGTGACTGATCCAGTGCTTTCAAAGCATAACGTTCACCGCACCTTTCTTTTGAGAAGGGATTTGTGTCTTCGACGTGTTATTTCGCCATTCTCTATAATCGTAATCGTATTGGTACTAACCACATTTTATTAAGGCATTTTTAGGCTTGTTGGTGGTGCTGGTGTGGTTACTGGTCAGTCCGTTGGAAGCGACTACGTCATTTTCGAGCCAGGAAGCCGTCATTCCTTCCAGGAAGCTCTTGGAAGGTACCTCATTCGAATAAGTTTTGGTGTGATTCCCAACCTTTGTTTGAAAAACGATGTTCAGGTCTATTGCCAATCCTACGGCAATGATTTTATGTGCAGCCAATATGCTCAACCATCTTCATCTCACTGATTATGCTCTTGCCTTACGGACAGCGGTGGAGAAGGTAATTCGCGATGGCAAAGTTCGCACAAGGGATATGGGAGGGTAAGTCAAAGACTGTGCTGGTATCCTTTCACGGATATTTATAATTTGTAAAAGTAATTGCTATTCATCATGCTGAACATTTGCTATTTATGAATCGTAGTATGAATGATAGCAATGGTCTGCCAGATCTAATCTGCTTTTCCTTCCCAGGTGATTGATAGTTACTGGCCATTGCTTGGTTCCCTTATCTCATGAGTTCTTAGAAACATTTTATTGATTTGAAGTGATGCTAGGCTTTTGAAGACACTTGGCTTTGCCGCTTTTTTGTTTTCGCTAGTTTTTACGCTGTTGGCTTTGCCGCTTTTTTGTTTTCGCTAGTTTTTACGCTGATGAGGAAGAAGCCCTTTGTGCGTATTCGCTACTCTCATTAAATCTGGATTAAAGCTCGAAAAAAGTTCGCGAGTTCTGCAGTGAGTGTCAGCAGCCGGCGCAGAAATTATTGATTTTGCGATGGTTCATTGCAATTCAGTCCAGTTTTTTTTTTTTTTTTGGAAAGTGCTTTGAGGCTTTGGTGAACGATGCTTCCTCCTTGCACTTTCCTGCCTAATTGAATTAATTTCGCTGACCCGAAATTTGCGTGTTTGGTCGGCTTTTTCTTTGCCTTCATTTTCTGCACAATGAGATTTTCTTCCTATTAACATTCTACTCTATTAATATTCGCACCTGCGTTCATCTAGTTTTGTGTAAGTGAAAAAAAGCAATTTGAATTATTCGAATTCAGCGGCGTGCGGGAGTTTTAGCACCTCATGAAATGTTCCGGTCAATCGGTAGTCATGCTGCGAAGCACCTATGAAGTTTGATGACTCAGTTCTCCGTACGCTCCTATTTCCTTCAACATCCTCACAGACGTTTTCTTCATTCATGGTGACGTTGAATGAAGATGTTCAACGCGGTCGACGCATGTTTTTTGTAGGATGCCGTATAGAATGTTGAGGTTCTCTTCCTCACACTGAATAGTTTTGTCAAAGCTTATTCCTTGAGATTGATACCTTGGGCTTTATTTATCCTTTACTGCCCCATTTTGTCGAGAATGGGATGGATTTCTATCGAATATTTTACAAGTATATGAAACCGACTAGAAACTTGCCTAGAGGGGTTGTTGACCTTTAGAACACGAATACCGCATCCACTCGTCATAAAATGCCAAGCGTCATAGGCGCCCGGGCCAAATAGAGTTGGGTAAGCAATCTTGCTGAAAACTTGCCCCTAAGTAGTGTGTTAGAACAAGAAATTTTCATGACGATTGGATGCAATATTCGTGTTCTACGGGTCAAATTACCCCTCTAGGCAGGTTTCTAGTTGGTTTCATATTCTTGAAAAAAAATTCGATAGAAATTCAGCCCATTCTCGACAAAATGGGGCAGTAAAGGGAAAGTAGTGCCATACCTTGATTTACAGCAATTCTAGCTTGTAATTCGAGATTTTATCCGCATAGGCCTGCTTCATTACTTTTTACAGTTTTGTATAAGTGTTGCTTAAAGAGGGCCCTTAAGTTAATGTCTTGTGCAAGTGTCTTGTTGCAACCAATCCAGGCTAGTGACTAAATAAGGTATGCGAAGTCATTGTAGTTCAGTCAATGTTCAGATGAGGTATGATCGGGAGTCATGGTAGACCGATTTCCTGGCTCAACCGCTTTCTACAGTTTGTACGTGACACCGTGCCCCCCTTGAACCTTCCACTCATCAATCTGTATTTCGCACCGAAACGTTCGGAAGGAATAATTTCAACAATTTGCAGCTTGCTATTTACCTTTGCTAGACGCAAGTCACTTGCCCACTTAAGCCGTGGTTATTTATGATATACATATTTGCATTAAGCGGCGTTGTCAAGGGCAGGGAACAGCTGAAATCGGAAAATTAGATTTTGAGTTTTTCATAGTGTACTGCTTGTTCCGAGATTTCTTTTTCGGTAGTACCTCATTCTAATAACAAGTAATCAATTAGACATGTCAAGTGAATGCATTTCTTACTAGATATGGTGGACTACGGCTTTGAAAAAGCTGTGCATCCATGAATACGTACGTGTCTCATTTCGTTTGCTAGGGTTCTCTAAATCGTAGTACTTCTACCTTTTTTAAGAAATGTGTAAGCTCGTTTCGTCTTCTCGTCGAGTAGCCGTTGCGTTTCGATCGTATTTTACCTATCCTGAGTGGAGATAATGACGTCGCCTTCCGGTTTTTCAAGCATTCCAATAATCTGCGATCATCTCTGAGATTACTCATTACGATTTCCCCCATCCCCTAAGTTCAACCAGCGGTATGAGTCTCACACTCAACTGTTGATCCCAATGTTATGTATTGAATCGATTTTAGATTTCGTTGTGTTCGAAACATTTGTTGGTTAATAGCGTGTTTGCATAACACTCACTGCGTCTGATACCAGAGTACATGAAAAAGCTGGCGAGGGGCGGCGTAAATAACACATTAATATTGAATTGAACTACCAGCGTTCTCGCCCTTTACTCGGAGGTTTTAATATTATCGGCTGCAAGTAAGTATTTTCCCATTCTGCTGAAGAAGCTGGTCAATTTGCCCGTGCATATTCGTAGTACCACATCGTCCACTTTTATTTTTATTATTTTTGAGCTGAGCTGAACGATCATGTGTTTCAGTCGGGTGTCGCATCCACAATATACCCGGCGTAGCTTAGCGAAATCTGAAGCTAAATGCTTTACACTCGGCAATTCCTTCAGTCGCAGCGTTATTCGGCTTTTGTGTGCCTAGTTTCAGGATTGTTGCTATCAAGGAATAGGGTGACTAACCATTTTTGCTCCGTCGATGGTGCCCCTAAAAATACCCGGTTTTCATGTTTATTTGTTTTAGCAGGCAAAACTTACTTCTCCGAATTCACCCTTACACTTGTAGAATTTTTGGATGTACTTTAACCGAGATGTATTCTACGTGACCATTTTGCGACCAACATACTTTATTTTACGACTATCATAGTATGGCTGTAGTTTGAGCTGTAGGAGTTCGAGAGCCGACTGGAGACTCGTTCGCATGTATGAACGAGTCTTTTCTCAGTCATAACCATGCCTCATGGTTCAAGTGCATGCGGTATCTCGTGGTTTGCCGAGTGTGAACGTATCATATATGTAGGTACTGTAACTGTGTTTCGTACGACCCTGTAGCTGTATTTCTGGTGCAGTCGACTACTAAAACCCAAGGGGCATGGAACTTATTCTATTCAAAGTCCATTATAAAGGGTAGTATTTATAACTACTTATGGTAATGTGTGTAACTGCATGCCAGCAGCATTACGAGGTTGAATGTCTGTGGTTGCTATGCTGTTGCTACGAAATTGCAGACTACCATGAGCACTTATAACTAGAATATTAAAGGGTATTGAGGATGGAAAGTCCTATGCCAGAACGGCAAGCCGCGCAGTGAGACAACTAGTTAGGGGCTTAGGCGCGTTGTTGCGCCTGAGCTCGGGCATAGCGCTATACCCTCGGTAATTGATGGCCCCTATCATGAATTTGATTCGGGGTGCTAACTGACGTGAGCTAGCAATAACTTCTTCGCGGGGTTGCTGCAGCCCTGACATGTCTCGATTTTAGAATGCCTTAATCGGGGAAACGGGCAGTTGAGTCGTTCTTGTGCAATTGTGCAATCGACTCGTCGCACGCGGCAGTCGCGGACTAGTTGCCTCGTTATTGCAAACCTAGCGCTCTTCATTCTGCTCGATCGATGAGCGATTATTATTTTGGAGTGTTTCTAGTGTTACTTGTTTTGTTTCTGTACTACTTACTCTCTGCGCTGCTTCATTCTGCTCTAGAGCGCGACGTCGCTCACGCCAAGAAGCGACCATTTCGACTGCACCACACCCTCTTTATCGCGTCTACATATTATTTTTGTTTATAATTGTGGCAGTGTCTTGACACTTGCCCTCAAGGGAGCCTTTGTTTTCATGTGCACAGAAAACCAGCAGGCGCTCAACGATCTTGCGACCAAAAATATATTCGCAATTAGTAACACCTTTGATCAGTTTCGGCTAGATGTGAAGGTTGAGCTAAGACAGGTTCCTGGTCTCCCAGTGGGGATGTCTGGGTTATTCCGTAATTTCTGCGTGAACAGCTTTGAAAGTATGTTTGATCAGAAGTTATTTTTTTAAAGGAAATAGGAAAATCCATTGTTTTATCGTATATAAAGGTGAACATTTCAGCTATGCCTCCACTACTGACTTCGCTGATGCCGTCATTGCGAATTTCGAGATGTAATGTTTTAGGTTCAGAGTTATTAATGTATTTAGTTTGAATTGCCTTTTACCTCTAGCTCAATTTGCCCCTTTTCCTCACTACCAAGTCATTTATCCCACATATTTGACCGGTTTGAGAAGTTTACTCGTCAGTGTGAATGTGAAATTGCCCAATTATTATCATGGAAGTTCACCGTGATTAATAATGATAGGTTCATTATACGACATGTAGTTTAGATTAGAGTTAGAGCCTTAATTACATTTTATTATTAGCATAGATAAGTTTTACGATTGACAGCTTGTAAATTTTTACAAAAGCAAATGTTTGACCTCAACGATATTTGCCTTTCTGTTTATGTTGCCTTATAATAAGAAACTATACGTCTGCCGTGCATAAATAGTTTGTTTTTTGGATTTATCTGAACTATTTTGGTTGCATTCCAATGTCGTTGAAACCGTTTTTTTGTACCACGCCTTTATTTACTTTATTTGCTTTATTTATTGTTGACATTGCTCGTCGAATGTTCTAGAAATTAGTGGGTATACTTTAGACAAGTAACCGGTTAAGATCTGCTTCTTCTTGCTGTTGAACGGTTAATCCGAATGAGCGACGATCTTGAAGAGTTTGAGGACGCCATCGATTGTGAGAGGCTTTGTGAAGCCACGGCCGGCGTTTCTACATTCAAGGTAAGGTTTTATTTTGTTAATTATGTTGGAGTGCTTTATAAAACGCAGAGTTTAGCGTCCTGCACCTCCAGAAGCTGTTCTGAGAGAAACATGTAATCAGCCATTGGATTCGTATAGAAATAGAATCTCTACGTCATGTTCTACGTCGCCGATGTCCTTTGGACAACCTCTGGTGTGTGATTTCATTAAGATGAGTTTTTGCTAGCATATGCATGCCGTTCAGGAGGGTTCACTGGCTGCTTCTCGTCGCGATCGCCTTACAGCGCTTCGTCGCCGGATGAGAGAAGAATTTGGTGCCAGAGATTTGGGGCTGTCCCATGGAATGACGTCGGACTACGATACGCTAAGCGTTGCCAGTGAAGCTACCAGCTTGCACTCATGGCATCGTCGTGTCCTCGCTAGTTCACATACGATGGTACGTTTACACTTGCTCAACTCTGGCTCGGTCATCTTTTGACTTTTAATCTGTTGGACCCGCATGACATGTGAAAGCTATAATTTTTACAGGTCGTACACCCATCTGACAGTATGAGTACAAGAGCCGGTCCATCTAACTCAATCCCTCCTTCAAATTCATTGTCACAGGTTTATTCACAACCTGAACCGATAATGGAAAGTGACCCGTTGACGGTCTCGCTCTCTGTGAGTTGGCTATTTCACTCCTTCCATACTTTGAGCACTTGTAAGGTTTTGAGCGGCTTTGACTTTTCTCGTCCCAAGTAGTCGCTAGAAATGATGACGATGATGAAAACTAGGAATTTCTCCTTTCGAGGTGACAAAGGAGCACGTTCGTCATGTCCATTCTTTACTGCCGTTTGTGTGAAGTTCGTGAATTGTTTTTTCTGGAATCTCGTGCTTACGAAGTGGTCCAGTCGGGTAAATTTATAATAGATCGTGATGATAGTGATGACGAGTCCTAAACGAATTGTGAAAAAAAAGACCTAAATACCTTTTTTTCCACAAGTACATTGCATTTCTACCTATTTTCATCACTTTCTATTCAGTTTGGTATCCCTAATTTTATAATTTCCTTTGTATTTTGCTTATACGTACTTCGAAAGTGCGCGTGTAAAAGTTGCTTTTTTATTCGTTTTTCCGGGGGTGCCTCGTCAGCGAGAGGGGTCATTACTATAAAACAGACCCATAAGTGAGCCTTACTCGCACTCACCGAATCATGATACGCATGGTAGTGATTGATTAACATTAGAATTGTGTAGCAGGATGGAAGCATGGCGTAAACTTTGACTGAGCATGGATATTTGTGTATATTGCCTTTGCTGATTTTGGCACTTAGAAGGTTTAATGGTAAGGTGACACTGAAATCATTTTATTTGAAAGAGCTTCCAGCGCCGACTGCTTTTTATTTTCAATTGATCGTCGTTTTCAATTTTTGTTACGATTGCGTCAGTTCCTCGACAAACTACCCGCAATTTTCTGTTCGGTTACAGGTTTAGCTGAGTTTGCCCCTATAGATTCAGTGCATCCGCAAGTTTACCTACATATGGTATCCGTAACTAAGCAAAATACTGTTCTCCACTACAGTATCTCTTATTCTAAAAGACTTCAGCTTTTCTTATCCTCCATTCACATATCGTGACTGAGGGGCACCGAACTGCAGTCAATTCAACCCATGTAACCTTAATTAACTTTAAATGTAAGTGAAAGTAAATTTTGTCGTTGCAGCATCCTTCAGTCGCACCTGCATCCGCACCATCGTCTTCGTTAATGTCGCCTACCGGTCCACCACCTAGTCATCCACCACCACCACTGCCTTCAAGAGAGCTGACACGACAGGTAGTCGTTCCGCCCTGAAAATTTAGTTCCACATGCTCCATATGTTCCTTGTAGACTTCGAGTGATTTACGGTCTCCGCCTCCTCTTCCACCAAGAAATCCTTCATTGCGATTACCCGACCCTGTGTCAACTGAACTTATTGTTCGGCTGAATGTACCCGAGACAGAGAGGTACAGTGAAATGATTAACATTACGGGATCCCACCTTTTAGAATTGAAGAGGTTCCAGAGCTATTGTAATTTAGCCCACCCAACGCTCAAGGCCCGTCCATCGAGGCTGTTCAACAACAACAAACACAACAACAACAACAGCAAAGCCACGTTCAGAGGTCTAGCTCCTCCTTTCTTCACTTTTTTGTTAAATCGAATGGCATCGAGCTCTTCCTTACAAGTAGTATTGAGGTCTTTTTCTTTTTACGAAACTATTCTTTGAAGGGGGTCCTCCACCTCAAATGATTCGCTATTGCTGCCAAGCGGTGAAACGGTCAATGGAAGTGGACGGCGAAGAGGTCATACAAAGACCAACTCACTTGATAGAGGTCTCACTTTGGCGAAGTCTCTCAAGGTTTGTTTCACTCTGATCTATAGATCTTTCATGAAAGTGTTCTATTGTAGGCTGGCCCATTCCCGCCCCCTTCTAACAAATCAAACTCTTTGACACGCCAAGAATTAGACGACGATGGTGAAGAGTGTGCGCGTAACACAGCAGCTGAAGGCGTGATCCTTCAAATCACAACAAAGATTATTGGCGATCAGCCCGTTCGGGTGAGCGTTTTTATGCTTTAGTTTTACATTTTTTTTTTTGTAAATAGCTTGATCTTTGTCTGCGTTCGTGAAAGTGTGGTGGGATTTTCTGCGGTGTTCGATATTTATTCAGAGTACGGGACAAGTAGGGCTGACCGAAAAGTTTTTTTTTTCTGGGATAGTTCTATTTGTCATTGCCCAAATCTAGTCATGATGTTTGGTGAATGTATTGATTCGAAGAGGCAATTTGTTATAACTAGGTTGACCACTTCAACATGTTTTTGTTGGTAACCGTTACTGGTTTACTGGTTTTACAATAAGAATAGTGCTGTGCAAAACAACTCGATACTGCTGTTTGCATAGAGTTATTCGTATTTGTTGAAGTAAACGAGAGAGGTCCTAGGTAGATTTCGAGGTGAGTAGGTGTGTGTTTCGTCGGGGTGAAGTTGTTTCCCTTATTTTAACTATTTTTTCTATTTGAAATGAACAACTTAACCAGTTTCTGTCGCATGCATGCAAAAAAAAGCCTTCAAGCGTCCACGAACAAATGGGGATCGACATTCGTCTTTGTTAACTGGGAATCATCTTTAGTGGTTTTTGGGAAGTAGTGCAATGACTGGAAGCCTCCCCCGTAGCATCCTGTTGTAGAGATGGGATCTGGCTTCAGGCTAACCATCTGCTTCACGACGTCGTGTTGTTCGAACGGTATTTTGTTTATCTGGCAGTGTAAAAACATTAATATGTATCGTGAATATACTTCATACATTCTTGTAAATACTCGACAAAGTGCCTGGGCGGTGCCATTTAGTCGTGGAAGTGTCCCAGTTAGTGGGATCAATTAACACGGCCTAGTTTGTTGATTTTTGAATACGTTTTATCGTGTCTTTTGCTCGGATTTTCGAAAATTTTTATTATTATTGCATTTTGTAGTCTACCAGTGATTCATAATTGGTTTTTACTTATAGTAATTCCATAAGGAAAAGTTATGCTGCTATAGTAGCTCGCCAAACAGGAAAATAGGGAGTCCAGGGGAGAACTAACTTTGCAGTATTGTTGGAGTATCGCTGCACACTAACTAATACCAATGTGTTTTCCAGCGAATACCGATGTGTCTTCGTTTTATGGACTTTTTAGGTACAGGCCCCATTTCGCTATCATATTCTACCCCGTTTTGAGCAATTCTGGTTCAAGGCGTTGTTTCCGGCTTATTATTTCTAACCTCACCTTATCCACATCATTTTCCTTTTTTCTTTCTTTTTACTTGGCATTTCTTCTGAGTGCAATGCCAGCCACTCGGAATTCTTTCATTTGTTTCTTTCCTCGTGATTTCGGCCTCCATTTAGACGTCGTAATCGATAGCTATTATTTTGTTTAGCTCAGATTTTCATTGACGTTCACTCTTTTCTCGTTCCATGAAGGCTAAGCTCCCTTCGACGCTTCTATTTTGCGTGTTTGTTTTTCGTTTTAACTTGAGTGCACTCTTACTTCCTTCCGTGTCTACTCGAGTTGCTCTTTCCCCTTTTACTTCTTTCACTCTTTTTATAGGTGCCTCTCTATCTGTTTGTGTCCTTTCATGTTTCCAGTAGTGTTTTCATCCTTTCACCGTTGAATCAACTGTCAATCAATACGATTTGGGAATGCAGTCAAATTTCAACTTTAGCTAAAAAGTTCTTGCAGGAGTGCATACATTGTCAGTACAATTCCCGTCATTATCAGCAGGACAAGAAGTTTTGGCCCACTCTGATCGTTCCAACTAGTTCTTTTTACCTCGTTTTCATTCTTGACTTTGTGTACGCCTTATTTCTCATTTTCTTCTTCGTCTTTCCGCTTCATCAGCTTCGTTCTGCACACTTTTATCTTCTCATATCTCACATAAATGTTTTTTTAAACTATTCTGCGGCCGTCTGGCATCCTTTCTGTTCTGTGATGACAGTTTCTCCAATCCCTCAAACCTTCTACTATCCTCCCCTCGTCGATAGTCATTCTAGTCATTGGTTCCTACCCTTATTTCCACTTTTTTTTCATTTTTTCTCTTATTTGCAGTACAGTACGACCCCCATAAGCGAAAAGGCCGAAACCTCAGTTGCATAAAGTTGTAAAATTTTGAGAAGGCTCAGATCAACACAGTAACAAATACACCTTCCATATCAGTCTATTGTCACTCCTTTTACTTTCATTTTCCTTTAGTTTATAGTTTTTTTTTNTTTTTTTTTCTTTGGAATAACAAAAAATGGATCAGTGGGTCAGTCGCGGTAAAACCTCGAGATTATGACGATTTTGAAGCGAAGGGTAACGTACTTGTTCAATGAGGTTCTAGAAGGAGGGCCGTATTTGTTGATGGGATGCTTCGGCCTGTCTGTATTCAACCACTTTTCGCATTTTTGGTCGAATGCACCTAATACGTTCCTGCAAGGGTTTTTTCGGGTTGCTACTCGATGCAGGTCAACAACGTAGCACAATAAAAAGAGCTAAGGTGCTTAGCGTGTGGTGATCCTTTCGTCGTCGTGAAATGTGCCCCGCTATCGATTCGTTTTCAGAGTTGCGATGACTTTTAGAAGTGTCTTCAGTTCACTCAGCGACCCGCGGGTACTACCCTGGGCAGGAGTCCATGATTCTTTGCTGCCACCAGAAGTGCAGTAGTTAATCAATTCTAAAGGGTGGAATGTTTGCTTGAGCTGGTTTGAACAGAGTGGAAAGGAAGGGCTGTACATGGGTAGTACGGAAGTGCTACGGAGTGATTCAGATGTGTGTTGGAGGTTTTCTCAATAACAATAGTAAAGCATCTCTACGCAAATCATGTGTTGAAAGGAGTGGAATGAATGCCAGCAACTGTGATCGATCACGGTTTTCCTAGTCAGTGCTCGATTCGCTTTTCCTCAAGTTCTTGGCCCTACAGTCGAGCATTGGCGACAAGGACATTAAAGCCCAACAGTGTTCGTGATCTCTTAAAGCTTGCGAGGCATAGACAAAATTCCGGCCTCAGGCGGTGCTCGGTACTGAGGCCCCACTTGATCTTGTCTTCTTGCTTCTCAGTATTCGTTGTTGTATTCAGTGCTGTGGTAGAGATGGTGTAGTGACAAGGACACACTCTCTCACACACATAGTCCGGTGATCGAATTCCGAGTCGATATTCGCTTAGGGCAACGAAGCCCAGTTGTCCGACCCTGCAGGGCGTCTGGGGCACTGGTAACAGACCTGTCTGGGAGGATAAAATCAATGAGTTCCTCATCGGCTGGCCGCTGCAAGTCATTGTANCCCCCCCCCCCCCCCCCTTGTACTACTGATGCCCCGCTTGCTCTTGCCTTCTTTCTTCTCAGTATTCGTTGTTGTATCCAGTGCTGGGTTAGAGATGGTGTAGTGGCAAGGACACACTATCTCACGCACATAGTCTGGTGATCGAACTCCGAGTCGATATTCACTTAGGGCAACGAAACCCAGTTGACCGACCCTGGAGGGCGTCTAGGGCACTGGTATCAGACCTGTCTGGGAGGATAGAAGCAATGAGTTCCTCATCGGCTGGCCGCTGCAAGTCATTGTATAGGCCATATACGCATTTTTACAATCACTACGAATTTTAATGGAATCTTATTCGGGTTGCATTCCAGACACAATAAGTCGGCTTTCAGTCAGAATTAGTTCATCCTAGTCCTCACGTCATGACTCTAATGTTCTGTGAAGAAATTCTCGTAAATAGCTATTTATTGAAGAAATATCATAACATGTATGAGACCATCTAAGCAAAATATCTATGGTAGAACGTATCACGTTTTTTTGGAAGTCCTATGCCAGGAAAGGAGGTTTCGGAGCTTTGCAAAAGGGTGCCGTATTGAAGTGGTTGAACAGTGTTCGCTATTTCTCGTCTTGTATACACATTAGTCATCCGCGTGGTACGCTTATCTTGTTGGCCTTGAGGGACATCGCTGATCAATGTACGTACAGGATTACAACTGCGCAAAACGTTTTTATAACTCGTACAATGTAAACCCGATCGTTTTTGTATTTGCATTTTGGTTACTATTAAGAGTTTGTATTTTGACGTCATCAGATCCTTCGAGAAAGGCAGTAACTGTAGATTTCGGGTTTCTGGGGCAGGGGCCTACGACCTTTGTGAGTCGGTGTCCAAATAGGGGTAAATCTGGCTGAACTCAAGCCCGTTATGCTTCGGCGGTAATAGCAAACATTAGTCAGAAAGCGGGCTGCCTGGTACCAAGGCTTACCTAAGGCCTCCTTTTTTGGACCTCGTCTCAGTTCAGTATTTACATTGTAAGCAGAGTCTTGTGAAAAAAAGAAGTGGTGTCATTGGATAGTCTTCCATGTTCGTTACAGAGTCCATCTGAATGGAGTCTCTGTTAGCACATCATTTCTATTTTTTTTTTCTTCTCAAACGGTCGCTGCTTTGTTGATTTTTAATCGATGTTTCAGTCACGTGACGGTGATTTGGAGCCAATAGCTTCAGAATCGTCGTCGATATCGTCACCCAGTTCGGAGATGTCACGAAAAATGAAAGAATTGAAATCGACAAAAGCAAAAGCGCTACAAGAGCAATCAGTTGATGAAGCAGTGGAGAATACTGAGAATACTGAGAAGGAAGCCAGTGTAGATGTTGCTGAAAGGATACAGGTCAGGCTACCTGTTGAACTTTTAAAGTAACTACTTTTCCATACTTTACTTGTGAATTTTCAGAATGGTGGTGGTGATGAAACAATCACGGCGGATGGAGGAAGTCTTGAAATTTCTTTGAGTTCATCGATTGATCCAATAACACGAGATGTCGAGAGGAGGATGAGTATGAAACGAGATTGTCCGTTGAGCTCGGAAACAATGAGGTAAGTTTACTTTACTGTTTCATTATGATTCCTGTGCCGTTGATACTGTCGTCACAATAGATGGGAGTAACCTTGAGTTAAAGTTAAAAGGGTCCATTCCAGTGATGAAGTTCGTTTGGAACGCTTCCCATGCTCACGTTCGAGTTTCGATCATGCTAAAACGTGGGCACGCAGCTATGGTAGCTATGCCACTGGACTGTTTCGTGGAGCATTTCAGCGAATGAAGAGCGCCGCTCATGGGTACGTTTTTTTCTGAGCCACCATTTCACAGCCTGTTTTTTAGCTTGTGTTGCAGTGGCGCATCTGTTAAAGTAGACGATACGTCTGACAGTGAAGGTGAACAATCAGAATCTGGTCTACAATCAACGGGTCACAATGGTTCTATCGTTCGACCAAGGAAAGGCAAAAAGGGGCCTTTTGATTTTGAGCAGCTGAGAGTGGTTCAGGTATTTTTTGAGTTTTCTTGTTCTTCTCTTGTTTTACATACTTTAAGTGCTCTTTTTTGAATTAACCTCGCACTTTTTTATGGATGTTCTTTTTGATGTGCTGCATGTGAAATTCTTGGCTCATGTAATGCGCACCCATGGCTGAATTGCGAAATTTGCTTGGATTTTTCTTCATACAGAGTCCAGTGAATGAAAGCTCTAAAACGGAATTAGTTCATTTTTTCACGACTTTGCTCTTTTTACTTCTATCTGCTTGAATGGTTTAGCTGGCATCATGCTGGTTGCTTATATCTTCATTTTTTTACACTCAATGAATGTGGTAAACAGGGATAGCTTTTCGAATAAGAAAAACGATCCTTCGAATGGAAATGCTCTAATAGAATTTGTCGTATACCCGGAAACACACCATGAACTTCGTTTCCGTGAGGAAATTTTTGTTTGCGATTTGCCCTAAAATTGGGAATTGAACTTACATCGTGTAGATTTTTAGGAGTGTTTGTCCTTAATCCTACTGACATATCATTTTAAAGCGGCTGAGGATTGTTGGGGTAATCTTAGGTGGTGTACTATTGTTAGCTGGTCTCATGGAAGTAGAACGGACCCAATTTCTATTCCCAGCTTAGACATTACGCTTCCTAGCGATTTTTTTGAATGTAATTGGCAGGTTACTACCAACCACAGAGCAAATTCAAATATCGCACGACCCAGAGGTGCTCCTTCCAATGAGAACGTGGTCCGGAACTTTTGCAATTACCTTTTTCTTTATGTTTTGAACCTTGAAAGTTATTTCTGAAATATTTTTTTTTGTTGTTTTTCGAAGTTTTTTTTTTTGAAGGAATTGAACAATGAACACACTGGTGCTGTATGGTGCGTTCGTTTCTCTGTTTGCGGTCGTCTAATGGCGACAGCTGGTCAAGATAACATCATTCGAGTCTGGGCTGCCCGAAGTCATCTCAAGTATTTTATACAAATGAGAGAAAGGTTAGATTATATAACATAGGAAGATGATTGTAGTCATCCTTATTCACTTTTCAGTTGCTTCGGATGTATATCGCTTTCTTCTAGGTACCAACAGAAAACCTCAGATGCTTGTGGCTCTCCTAATGAAGCATTTCAATCAGCGATTCATGATATGGAATCCTTCAGGCCTCCCAGCTCCATTGGTAGCAATACACAAAGTATGTTTTACGACATTTCTGATTACAGGTCTTCTTTGAATATCAGGCGGTTTTGTTATGAGAAAAATCAGATTATGAGGGAAGTATGCTCAGTAGCTCGTTCTGTGACCTTATTCTATGTTCCCTCGATTCGTGAAGCTTGGGTGGCCATGTGTGTAACTGATCTGTGAGTAGATGGCGAAATAACCCGTTGTGTGAAGATTGCTTCTATACTTTGTTTATATTTTTTATTACTTATTTTTTATATTATATACTTCGTTATTTAGGATCATTTTAAAATAAGTACTTTTTGTGAGTCAAGTGTAAACCTAAAATTTTCGGAGGATGAAGCTGTGTTGCATTAACTGCTCTCCGCTATCGTATTGGGTCCACGAGTTCCTTGTAAGAACCATGGTTCTGCACGGTGTAGGGGTTTCAACTACCGTGGCCCGATCTCTTTTCCTCCTTCTAAGCTCTGCCCACAAAATTCTCTCGCCCCTTTTTTACTCCTACGATAAGCCTGTGGAAAATAAGGGGCTCCAATTCGTAGTTTGAAGCTTACTTGTTGAACCCTGCGCTTCTACTCCTTCATCTCTCTGCCTCTCATCCTTCCTAATCTTCCATCCTCCATCCTTCCCTCTCCTTCTCTTCTTGAAGTGACATGTTTGGTTTTTTCACACATGCTTTATCGTGATCTAAGTCTACTGGTATTTGCTTTTCGGCTGGCAACAGCTTTGCTTTTGTAGGGCGACATTGCGGTAACGTAATGTTGGTGATGAAAAATTGTTTTTCAGGTGAAATTACTGGAGAAGAAGAGGATTCCACGAATTTATTCTCAGCGAAGCCGTTCGTCGTCTTCAAGGTACAAAATTTCCCTTCACTTCATTGTGATATATGATATCTGTCGTGAATCTAACCAAGGTAATTTACAGGGTCATACAGCCGACATATTGGATTTGTCGTGGTCCAAAAATTATTTCATTCTTTCGTCTGGCATGGATCGAACGGTGAAGTTATGGCATTTGTCTCGTGGTGAATGTCTCTGTTGTTTCCAACATGTGGACTTTGTCACTTCCGTCGCATTTCTTCCCAAGGTATTATCTTTGCCTGCTATTTTGTTTCTCCCATAGGCCTCTTTATAGTTCCTTCAAATTCTAGGACGACCGATACTTTCTTTCTGGTTCTCTTGACGGCAAGCTAAGGATGTGGCATATACCAGACAAAAAAGTTGCGGTGTGGAATGAGGTTCCAGTAAGTCTTTCATTTGCTACAGTATTTGCAAGTCAATTAAGCCGCAGCGGCTAACGCTTGAAAAAAATCTCTTTTTCTTGGCCGAGACTAGGCTTGAAATGATCGAGCTAGGATATTCATTTCCACTTCTTTCCGATATGCAGGGATGTTCATTTGTATGCATTTTGGCTTATTTTCTCTATTTGTTCTTCAATGTCTGTTGAATCCAATTCATTCATCTGATTAATTTTAATTTCTCCATTTTTTATGTAAAGTGGTCACTTTTTTGTTTTGTACAGCTACGCACGTCTTCTTATAATCCGGTGTTATAGTTATGAATGCTAGTAAGCTGTGGTTTACTACTCTATTACTTCTTTTTAGGTCAAGTTTATTACTGCCATAACTTTTGTCAAAAACGGGAAGTTTGCTGTCGTTGGAACATACAACGGGCGTTGTTTCTTTTACTCTACTGACGTAAGTGCCGTGCTTGTGCAGACTTTACGGTGTACGCTGCGATAGTAAAGCCGGGGTAGTTTAAATTCAATGGTAATTGGGAACTTTTTCAGCAACTCAAATACCACACAGTTGTGGACGTTCGTTCGTCTCGTGGCAAAAATGCAAGAGGACATAAAGTCACGGGTTTGGCTGTTCATGGGGATAAACTACTGGTATGTTTATTGTTAGCTTTTTTGGTTAGTCCATAATATTACTATCTGTAGGTGACTTCTAACGACTCACGTATTCGAATGTACGATGTTCGTGATAAAGCGCTCACGTGTAAGTTCCGTGGAGCCCAGAATGAACACTCCCAAATTCGAGCTGCGTTTTCTCCCGATGGACGTCATATTGTGTGTGGCTCTGAGGATAAGTAAGTGGCTTGTTATCCATCTATCTTGAGTTCGGGTTACATTCATGACCCATTTGTGTATGTCCAGCATCTACTACCAGTGGTTTACCCGATGGTGATGGTTTTCGGTAGACTTGTTATGTACCGTTCCGATGGAGTGATACTCACAGTTTTTCATTGGCTTCAGTGTAACAGCTTGGAAATTGATCGGGATTTGAAACTTAACCTGTTTAGATGGTAGTAATGCAATTCTTTCATCCCTTGAGACGTCTTATATGAAGTGGTTAAGAAGTGAGTTTCAAGCAAGTAAGGGATTACAAAAAAGATGGCTTCGAGCGGCAAAGATATGACCCTTACGGATTTTCTTAATTCTTTGGTTCCGACCCTGCCCAGCCTTTTCTGCTATTTTCATAAGAACCTTACTTTTTTTTCTGTTTAGGTATTGCATTCAGTTTGTTTTCGTGGATTCTTTTGTTTATTTTACTCCATTCACCCGGGTTTACTTCATCCCAGTTCTTTTTACAATTCTACGGGTGTTTTCAGGTTTATTTATTTGTGGCGAACTTCTGATTTGCCTTCGACTCTATCTGTTCGTAAGGACCGTAATGCGATGTGGGAACGAGTGCGAGCCCATAGCGCTCCCGTTTCTGTTGCAGTTTTTGCCCCAAAACCTCAGGTGCGTTTTCTCGTAGTCGTTGATTACCCAGGTATACCGGGCTGAGTTAGATTTGTTCATGTGAGCTGACATGAGTCTTCCCTAATATGTGCATAGTCTGCATCTTTCCTCTTCACCTACCCCAAATCGTCGAACTGCTACCTCAGCACTGCCTATTTCTTTATTTGTTTTTTGATAGTTCTTGTTGTTGTTTACATATTGTCAAGTTAAGGTGTTCCTGTCAATGATGGCCAAACAAGATGAAGAAAACCGTGATAGCAACTCATTTCCTGGGACGTGTCCGCATATAATCACAGGACATGTTATTGTCAGTGCCGATCTTCAGGGCAGCATAAAAATAATGGTAAACCGGCCAAAACTCAATAAAACAGGTCAGAGCCCTTCAGCTACACAAGATTGATAGGGTCTACTGCTTATTAGAATTTGGATGTATTTTGCCGTTTGGTGAGCGTACCCTTCCCAATATGTCTGTACTGAATACGTTCTTTAAAGAAACCCTATGGGGATCGTTATAGATGCATGTCTAGTCTTTGCCCTTGCTTATTGTAAATCTATAGGATTTGGTGTGTTACATGCTTGCGATGTGCAGAAACGGGTATTGCTTTGTAGTTCGCTACGTTGTAATACTTGTCGAACATACTTGTATATGGTGTTTCTTCTTAAGTTAATGTTTTGGCATTGTTGAAATTTACAGCATTGTAAGATGAGTGGCTCGCTGCAAAGGTACGAGCGGTTGCAGCATCGCCTGAGTCTATAGATCGATAGATATCCATTACTTGTGGCCAATTAGTTCACTTGCTACCAAGTATGCGCCGGCCAATGTTGCTTTTGTAGAAGCTCATTCCGTTTTGGAACTTGGTTTGTACATACATGTGTCTTTTACCGTAATACCATTTGAAATTGCCTCTAGCGATAGGATGTGCCTTAGATAATTAAGTAAATGTCTATAATTTAAATAATATAATGTTGATGGGAACTTCGGGTTTTTGCTTGTATTAATGGTCAGACTATGGCAGGAGTTCACTGGCAGCTACATTTAGAGTGTAATCGTATCTGCTTTGATATTTTAAGCAGTTGTTTTGTGTATAGAAGTGCTTATGATACTGCTGTATGTACTAGTTAAAAAGCTTGAAGTGTCATTTCTTTTCTGGACGAGTTTATCTAGTGTCGTTGATTGTTACCGATGTTTTCAGGCGTAAGTAAAGAGTTTTCGATAGTTCTGTGGTAGTGGATAATTGAGTTCTGAACCTCGAATATATTTTTTCTTCTGTGCTTAACCGTGAAGGATAAATTTTTCAGTTGGAGGATGCTGCGGGCACTGACCTGCACGCAGCGTTTATTCCAATCGGTTTGGAAGCGCACGTTAGCTTCTATTCCTCCAATTGAGGCTCAGGAAGTAGCAGATGATGCGGTAACACTTTGTAATTGAGTATTGCGGTAAACAAAGTTATTGTATATTACTGCTTCTCAGAAGATCGCCGCTGATCCTGAAGAAAATGGATTGGGGGCCTCGGATTCAATAGCTGTAAAGGAGACCTATTCGGCTGATGCTATCGCACGGTTGAAGTAAGCTCTTCAGTCCGCTTTCTGATTGTGCATTGCCATACTTCCGTTGCATCCGCTCAAGTTTCAGACTTAATGAATATCCTTTCTATGTGGAAAGGGAGTGGTGGAAGAAAGGAAAGCGAACGTGTTTCTGGGCAACTTGGCGACAGTTGAGAGATATCAAGTTGGTGACTTATTCCTTTAATTTCCTTTGATTTTCTTTGAATATATTTGCCACTGTTTTTGTTCGCCATCAGTTTGTTGTATTTGGAATTGTTTTTTTTTCCTTACGCAATTCACTCGAACATTTACGTTAGATCAGTTGGCTGCGGACGCAATGAGGTTTTAAAATTACTGTATCACCGCTCGTCCCGTTGTTCATCTGTTTCCTCGAGGGGGCGCCAGTAACTTCTCCGGTTCTCCCTACCCAGAGTAAGAATAGTTCAATGGATCGTCCTCGCTTAGCAGGGTCTTTTACAGAGCGTAGATGTCATCGAGGGATAGTTAAGACACTTTGCCTAAAATTTCTTTTGTGGTTACCCCCGTTTTGCTATCACACATTGTTTTGCTGTGCAGTCATCGCTCCACATTGCTCCTGCACCATCTTTTCCATTGTTTGAATATCTCTCAACACAGATAGTGTAGCCTGGGTGAGTAGAAAAAATATAAATTAATCAAGAAAGTAGTCCATATCTTTCTCCTAACGTACCTTCACAAGTTTTCTAGGAAGGGATTTCATGAGGATTTCAACATATTGCTATTTTTTATATTTTTTCAAATTCCTTATCGCCTTTAGTCGTTTAAAACTGTTCATACCCGACATACCACCGACTTTTTTTCAAAACTTTTCTTAAGGCGTCGTGAACATATCGCAGAAATTGGAGGTCACCGAACGCGCTTGAAAGCTATAAAAGAAAATTCCATTCTCCCACAGGTATTGTTCATATGTACTTTGTTTTACTACATTTGTTTACCACACTGTTCCATGGCTCAGCTAAGCCAATTTACTGATAAAATAATCTGATATGGTTTTAGAGACAGAACTAAAGGTAATCAGAGATATGATGGCCTGTGGTGGCGTTGTTTTTTATCCAAAAATTTTCGTGATTTGCGGTCTTTCTGTTGCTTTTGGTAATTGATAGTTTTCATTTTTGGTGATTGGGAATATTTCACAAGTATCCTGATTCAGATGTTTATGGGGGTCAATGGATTATTGAGGGGAAAGCGAAATGGTAGTATTTGAACGAATGCCAAAATCACCTGTTCGTGCGTGAACATAACTGGGTGCTCACTTGTATCGTTTTTCCATTCACATTGTTAAGGCCATCCGAGATGCTGCAGCCGATGAGCTCCTTAATCTGCCCAAAACGGCCCACCCAAGACGGGTTCTCAATATGTGCATGTTCACGGCACGACAAAGAGGAAAGATCAAGCCGTACCGAATCAATAGGCATATATTTAGGTAGTACAGGAAGTTTTCATATGATCAGTATTTTTATAATTCCGCGATTGTGCTTCCATAAGCTGTCTCGATTCCAGGAGACTGGCTGACCATAGTAAACTGAGCGGCGTTCCACGTGCTATGTGGTAGAGGTTATTCCGTAGTAGTCCATTTTTGTCAGGTTGTTTTTTTTTCTTGTTGATGAATGATTTTTGTTCATGTATAAAGCTAATTTTGATNCTTCCATAAGCTGTCTCGATTCCAGGAGACTGGCTGACCATAGTAAACTGAGCGGCGTTCAACGTGCTATGTGGTAGAGGTTATTACGTAGTAGTCCATTTTTTGTCAGGTTGTTTTTTTCTTGTTGATGAATGATTTTTGTTCATGTATAAAGCTATTTTCGATTCATAAAGATATTGTACTGCTTCTCCGAGATTTTAATAAACACGTGAGATTTTTTTGAATCGGCCATTACGTTGGTATTTTGACATTCAAAGGCGAGTTTCCGGCTCTCTGCTGGTATTCCAAACGCGGAGTGGTTTCCCCAGTGAGCAGGTTGAAGAGAAGAGAAAGATTGGTTCACAAAAGCTGCCCCGCCGCATTCGGAAAATTGTCGTACGGATTTTCTGTTCACCAACGAAATGATATTCACGGTGAAAAAAGTGCTCAATAAGCAGAACGACAAGATTTATATGAAGCTTAAAGAAATGAAAGTGATACAGCGATTGGCTCACTTACTTTCTGTGATAGCCTCTGCTAGCATCACCGCCGACGCAAAGACACCGATAATTTTTGTTAACTAAGGAGTGAAAGTCTATTTGAAGACCTTTTCGATTCCGCAGTGCGCAACAGGACACTTCGGCGATTCAAACCGGACATATTGTGAAGGTGAAGCTCCTGACCGCAGATCAGAAATTGTCCAGAAATTTCGTAAAGGGGATTCCCTGACTTCACAACATTCGATCAGTGACCACACTGCAGCGCTGATCTGAATCCCATGGATGTCTCAGTGTGGTCAGCCCTTAAGATGGAGGCATCCATTAGCCCAAACAAGAAGTGAAATAATCTCGAAAATGTCTTGCAAAAAGCTGGGATCAACTCGATGACCCTAGCTGCGTGCCATCGTCAATGTCATCCATCGTCGTCTCTGGGGTTGGGCAAAAGCAGAAAGCTACAGACCCCAGTCTCAATGTGCTATTTCAATGAGAGATTATTGATAAATACTTTTATGAAATTGGTTTGCTTCATTAGCCTTCTATTCGTTTTTGGGGATGTGATGTCTGTTTGAGTACTTACTAGTATGTCTGGAAAGGGGTCGAGGATTGAGTCTATTGAGAGCTTCTTTGCAAACGCTTTCACTGGAAACATAGGTCTCTTCTATCCAAAGGGATGAGTTCTTGGCCCAAGAGCAACAATTATTACATGAGTGGAGTTATAAAAAGGAATGGAATCAGTGTGCATGGCGTATTCGAAGAAGAATCAACAGCATGGGACTGCTGGACTGATTTAGGAGGTAATCATCGGAATAAATTCAATTACCTCCAAGATTAGAGGAATAAAGAGATGTAAAAAAAAATCTTTGTAGCGTTCATTCGTACTTTCAAGCGATAGCCGCATGAAGAAGAACACTGGAGAATTCTTGGAAATATGCACGTCTACGTTGGGGTCAAGTGAAGTAGAACCTGGAAAATCCACTGAGACTGTTTTCAGTTCTACATGAAAGTGGTCGACTTCCTGATTCGGCGATTTTTCCTCAGCATCTTTGAAGTCATGACCCAAACATGGGTCAAGACATTCCAAGATCGCTGACTTCTCAAAGGCACATCCTGCGATTCAGTCGGTATCATAGAGTAGTGAAACAAAGCAAAAATCTATTCACGCTAAAAGGCCCACGAAAGAAATAGGTGAAGGTTCAAGTTGACTTCAGCATATGTAATANATCTTCGCGAAAAAAGGGATATGAGCGGGTTTCCTTCTTTGCAACAAGCCGTGGCAAACAGTCGGGAGACTTCAGCGTGTCGCCGATACTAGGTCACCACGCAGAACGATCCTAAGTGTATTTAAAAACTTCAGAAACCTGAACTGCTCTGTTATTTTGTTAAGTCACTGATGGGATGGGACTTACAAAAGGTAAAAGTCATTAATGTAAATCTACTGCCACATCACCTTTTGAGGCCATTGCAAGGCATGTGGAAATCCTGTCAAACCAGAGATTGCCGCATTGCGGCGGAATAGTTTCGACGCGCGCGACGACAGTATTAGTGCCTTTTCATTCTTGTCTCAAGCCAGCAAACGCGCTCTAGTCGATACTGCCCTTGTCGGGAGCCAGAAACGCAGCTATTTTCGACCTTGGAGGAGTATTCACACATCCGCCTTCATTATTTCCCGTTTCTGTTATCATCTGTCTTTATCTTGTCCCATTCGACTAAACTCCTCCATCATTTTCCTTTCTTTGCTAACGTTTTGCAAGGACTTTCGTTCCGACGTGAGAGCAACGACTTGGGATCCAACAAAAAAAGCTATACCTTTCTCGATGCGTAGCTGTGTGCCCACAAAAAAACCAGAGCAGCTACATTTCATTACTACCCAGACAACTGGTTACAGAAAAAACTACCAGGCCAAACCACCTAGTCACAGGTCAATGTCAGCTCCAGTCAAAAGCTGCAAAGAGACCACATATGGAACTTCAAAGAAGCCTACTCTACTCTCGAAGGGATGACTCAATTCATTGTAGTATTGGCGTAATGTGTGCCGAGCAGGATAACAGCCGTACACGTAACACAGGCATGGTCTCCTGTTTCCGCTGT
>UZAF01019040.1:0-27479 GCA_900617895.1 Haemonchus placei
ACAACATTATCATCATTGGCCATCTTGTATTAAAGGCACCGTTTACGATAAATTTAGGGTACCCTTTTTTGACGGGAATTCATAGAACTACTCTAGAATAAAGCCATAACAACGAAAAAAGCGCAAAAAACGATGAACAAAAAGAAATAGAAAGGGTCAAAAAAGAGCTGGAAGGGGGGTTGGACGAGTTTCACATTGGAAAAACGGCGGTTAAGGGAGTGTTCGGGCGAGTGCACGAAGGCGACGCAATGCCTGCAATAGCAGACAACACACCCAAGCAGACACATCGCTCCAATGAGAATGTGGTGAAGGACAATTAAAACTCGTAGTCAGCCTAGCGAGGGGCGGAGGCCTCCCGTCCCCCACTGTTCCTGCCCTTATTGTGCCCTATCCAGACCGTTTTCCGACCTCATTCCTGCAAAAATGGTAGCAGAGGGGGCGTCGAATTCAAACCATGTGCAGATCTCCGAAACCATTTTTTTCGTGAACAGTGCCTTTAACCATCTCAACTCGGTGGAAATTTTTCGAATCACCAATGTTCGAAAATTCTGAAATGAGTTTCAGGAACAGCGCATTGGGCCACAAGTACAGGCTCAACAACAGAGTTCTTCATTAAAGACATCCATTCCATTGTAAAGTCACTAGAAGGCGGACTGGCAAACGGAACCGCCACAGGTAAATAGCATTGATTGTTGGACGGTAAAACTGTACCACCTTTGAAGATCGTCTTGAAAAGGGACGTTATGTGCGTAATTTGTTGTGTATTATGTGTTGTTTTGTTGTTGTAGTCCTGCTGTTGCTCATTTGTTTACCCTATCGTTCTTAATACTTGGTAATCGAAGGACGTCACTAGTTACTCGATGAATGAGGGAGGTTGACTAGCGATGATTCGCGAGATGTACCCGAGATGGAGAAGTGACACCGACCTCGTAATGCCGCGCCTGGAGTGCGGTGCGATTCACGCGTCTATATAATTAGGTCCTGAGGACGGGGCCTACGGCGGAGCGGTGCCGTGGAAGAGGCGCTCTATAACATCAGGCTTACCATCATTATGGCATCATCATGGGGCAAGTAGGAAGTTATAAAACACAATTAAAATTGATCAACTATGCACGTTTACAGAGAGGCTGCGTTCATTTTGAATGGAACATATTGAAGTTATTTTATTTTGAACGTTTGACAAGTAAATTTTTGACCTATGAAGTAAATTCTTAATCTCGAAGTTGCTTTATTGCCATGGTGAAGAGGCCTGCACTACTTCATGGTGAAGCCATGGGCTAGTGCAGAACTCATTTGGTCTATCTTAAATGAAGGGTAATGAAGCGATCATATCGAAACACATACGTAATTTGCCTCGTGGTGTGTCGCGTGCTGCGTGCGCGAAAAGCTGTGATGGGGTTACGCGTGAATCGCACGCCTCCCCCGCCCCTCGAACTTGCTTTGCGAATCAAGGAAAATGCAGACTGCAGCCGAAGGAAGAGCAGTCCGATTGTGAGGCAAAGTTGAATTGGAGCGGTTTCTGAGCTGAGCATATATAAGCATGCTTTTTCACTAATATTGCATTCAGTAACATAAAATGACTACCTGAATGCCAAATGGAATGAAATGAATCGTTTAGTCCATTTTCTTCGCCACTCGACTGCTTTATGAAAAATCTGGTTTTCACTTTTTTGAAAAAAAAAACTTGTGCCAGTGAAAATGAAATTGTCGAAGAACTCCAAAATATTGCACTACAATTTCAGTCGCGGCGAAAGAAAGATTACAGAGGCAACGTTCCCCCAGGGAGAATAGCAATATTTTAATTCAGATATTGAAACTCCTTTCAATAAAAAAATACGCAAGTCGTGTGACGAATGTGACTTCCATGGAACGACATTCTGTGAGAACATAACAGTCGGATTCGTCTGTCACTGCAAGGAGGGCTGGAAGGTATCATTTATTGAGTTTACTATTATAGTTATAGGTACTGTAACAGCATTACTATCACAATTATTTACGATAACGATTCCTCCAGCGAAAATTATTTTGCTCTAGGGCAACACGTGTTGGAAGGCTCCTAACCAATGTAAACGTACAGGGTTACACTGTGGTAGGTATGGCACGTGTGAGTCAGAAGTGGATCGGGTAAGTTTGAAACGTTCAGAAGCCTATTGAACCAGAGTTCTGAAATTCCAGTAGTATGTCTAGCTTAACAGTGGTAAGCTTTTCTAAGCTGTATCACTGGCAAGAAGAGCCGAAAATTTGGAAGAGCCAACTGTCAAAGCAGTTTGCTGGTTGACAGTGAACCGAAGGAAATGAGATTGGACATTTTCGGAAGATACAGTTATGCATTCCCACAATTGTAAGGTCGGAAAGCGCCAAACTCCTCAGTAAAGAGTTCGGCTACGATTTCCGGTGGATGTATCTATGTACCATTGAATAACAATTGCTCTAGAAAATCGAGCAGAATACATTGCATCCCTGCGATTCATTCAGTTATGGGAGAACGGCCATAAAATAGTCTCCAATTTCTCTCGCGTTTTATCCTCGACAATTTCGTTTGCATTTTAAAATTCTTTCGCCCTTTGAAGTATATAGGTGGAACTCTTAATTAAATTAGCCGTCTAACATTACTACATAGTAGTCGTCTTCCATTTACAGTATCCAACAGCGTTCAATCCCCTAGCAAAAAATAAGACCGAGACCCATCGAAACTATCCACTTTATAAGGCCCAAGGCTCTACCTTCGGAGTGGGTAGAATCCGTCGGAGCCTCTGAAGACGATGATTACATTGGAACCTAGATCCGTAAATTGAATTTCAATAACACAAGGTGGTCAGCTCACCAGGGTGTGACCGCGTACTGTTAATCACGGTCACATATTTGAGGGAAGGGTAACCAGTAATCAAGTTGTAAAGAAATTTTTGCTGAGCGCACAAGGTTGGTGAGTTATGGGCATAAGTCGGCTTGAAAGAATCATATACGGAAAGCATGGTTCGCACAGAGGCAGCCAATTTAACATACATTCTACGGGCATTTCCTGTGTTCCTATGCTCACAGTTTTCTAGGTTTATCTTAACTTTTCTAGGCTGCCTGCTCATGCATTCACGGATTTTCTGGGAGCGGCTGCGGTGTTAACATGACCAATGTGAGCTTTTATATATGAAGTGTAAACATATTTCTCATGTAAGTATGGTAATAAACTTCCGATGGGGACAGATTTTAACTACTCTTCTCACGTGTTTGCTGTATTTTGCCAAAGAGTCCGATTTCTCGAGCGAGCCTTGTTGTCTGCTGAAAACTCCCAGAAAGTCTACACGCCTTTGTAGTCTAAACGGAGTAATTCACTTGGAAAAATTGTTATTCTTTCGAGGACGACCATAATAGAGAGCTATTTGAATTGGCAGCAGCCGAGCATCGGAAAAAACTTTTCATTTCAAAATAGTGTTTTTTTTCTGAAAGCAGGCCAAGAAAAAATAAATCACCACACCATCTTGCAAAAAGATCCTATCCAACTTCAATGCACCAGACGACCATTTTTATTTTCAGACTTCGGCTAATGTGGCTCCTTTAGCGAGCGCGCTTGCTTTGTCAACTCACCAAATAATTGTCAAGTTTGTAAAGGCGATTCTCTTGATCTATCTTCCGCACAATGAGCAGGTAAGCACAATCGACTGCTGAAAAATAGTAAATTTGAAATGTAGTCTCAATGAGTTTATCTGCATATTTATGTCCATCCATATATGTTTTCCTAATGTGTGCCTAAAGTAAGTTACTTTTTTTGTCAACTTTGTGATAAAATTGGCCTGTCAAAAAAGTGGTTACACTGTTTCCCAAGAAGGAAATGTTGAATAGAGCGTTACTCTCGCAACTCGATAGCAAGGAAATCGCATTTGTGTGCGTCACTTGCTTTTTCGCGTCATTCTTTACTATGAGTTAGGGGGGGGGGGGAAGATCTAAGGGTATTACTAAGGCTCCGCACTACAATTTTTTCGGATGCTGCGTGGCAAATTTTGTGAGCCAGCCTTTTCCTTCTCTTTAGCCTGCTTGCTGGGGAGATCACTTTCTGATTGTATTAGGGCCTTGTTGCAGATGATGCTTCACGATTCCGCGCAGAAAACTTTATGAGATATCCATTCATTTTGCTAGTTTGGGCTCAAAATAAACTTCACTGATAAGCAGATCTTCGCCCTGCTTCCTAAACACTCCCCCTAAATATAACCTCAGGCTTCTTGGGTTTACCACTCCTATCTGCAATTATTCCTAACTTTCCAGATCGTCTTATGATCGCACCACCTTCCTTGTTACGCTAAGTCGTCTGTAGATGCACCGTGCCAAAAGTGCATGTGAATGCAAAGCGACAATTAATTCACCGGCTAGTGACGCTAACATTATTTTCGAAATCTACCAAAAGTTCAGTATTATTACAAAGGTAATAATGTAATCTACCTTGTGAAATGGAAGACAGCGAACGAATTGTTATGAACTCAGGAAAAATTTACCATGAGCGTCGGCGCGCGCTGTAATCATAATTTTGGCTCACCCTAAATGTTTGTGATTCATTAGGTTTTCCAATGCAGTTTATATTTTTTCTGTTTATATTTTTTTCCATATTGTGAAGTACTTTGGGCTCAGGGTGTCGACAAAACAGCTCTACTCGTATTATTGCTTTTGTTTCGCAGTTCTTAGGATATTCTCTTAGCGATTTGGGCAAGCAAACTAATGAATCACAAAGATGCAAGGAGCCGATTCTCCCGAAACGCCATTCGTTATTAAAAGCTGTTACGAATCTCAGAGGTTAAGGCAATCCACAACAATTGTCAAGTGACTTAGTCTTAAAAAAAAGGGCTACCCAAAAATGACAAAGTACAAAACTTATATCTCTTCGATGAAAGACAGGATGTCATTATCAGAATGATTTGACTATAATTCTGTACAGGATCCTCAAACCTACTATCAAGACAGTCGTTCATTCGCACTGACCATTGCCGGTTTTGGTGTCCTTCTATTTCGACAACCAACGCTGTTCCATCTTTCGTACCTTGATTGCAAATGGGTATTTTATGTTATTACTGCTTCCTACTTACTAGGTAGGTCGCATTTGAGATGGTGCCTTTTTACTACCTACAACAAAAATGTTGTCTCAATAACTTATCGTGATTTTCTGAATTGAAGTTTCATAAAACTTCTACGTCAGTACGTCAAGCTCATTGTTATGCCTGTATGATCTTTTGGCTGTTTACCTTTCAGGGTTACCTTCCAGGGAGCACGGTACTCTATAAAGTCATCTGGAAGGAACTGGGTAGGTTTTAAGTACTAGGGGGAAGGGGGGGAGCATAAGGAAAATTCGACTCGTGAGCTCAGCGGAGCTCCACCTGCAGAAGCGGGACATCTAGTGGATCGAATGGCCAAGATCCGAGAAAAGTGGACAGAGTTGAGGAATGAATGAGCAAATGTGTAGAGGAAGGCACACTTGCGCGGTCGACGGTGCTCCCTCGCAGTGAGCGGTGCCTTCTACGTGAATCCATATTTTGATTCCATCACAGCTTGAAGTAAACAAGAAATTCTCATGAATGAACAAGGTCTAAGGTCTGTGATCTGTGACAAGTATGCCTGAACTGCGCAAGGAACCGCCTAGATGGTTGGGATGATTTCTTAACTAGAAGGCGCTTTCCACGAAAATTCATTACTCTTTTCAAAGAGGGTGGAGAATATAGAATCAGGAGAAGAGGTCAGAGGTTATGAAGGATGTTCAGTCAACACTTCACAGTGAGCGCGTGCGCCAAGATGGGCGAAGCTAAGGCCAGAAACGCCCGAGTCCGATCGAGCTTCGTCGTCGCGCACATGCCGTTGCTTACTTAAAGGCACTGTTAACGAATAAATGGTTTCGAAGATATGCACATGGTTAGAATTCTAAGCCCCTCTGATAACATTTGTGCAGGAATTAGGTCGGAAAACGGCTGGATAGGGCACAATAAGGCCAGGAACAGTGGGGGACGGGAGGCCTCCGCCCCTCGTTAGGCTGACTACGTGTTCAAGTTGTCCTTCATCACATTCGCACTGGAGCGAAGTTGGTGAAAAATCGATACGCAGATTGGCAAATTGCCAGGAATGATCAGCTGGTCGACCGCCTCGTACAGGAGCTAGTATTCGGCTGTCATTTCTATTTTATGTTTGTTATTTCTATTGTTTTTTTTTTGTTATGAATTTTTCACGGTAGAATTCTTTAGCTATTCTCGTAAGTTTATTGAAGATTTTAACATATTTTGTGTAGATTATTGCATGCAAATGTTTTTTTATTCAAGAAACTCGTTAACTCCGATGTGTTGTCTGTATTGCAGACATTGCGTCGCCTTCGTGCATTCTCGCTCGAACACTNTTTCAATCTGAAATTCGTCCGACCCCCCTTTCCAGCTCTTTTTTTCCCTTTGTGATTCCTTTGTTCATCGTTTTTTGCGCTTTTTTCGTTGTTCTCGCTTTATTCTAGAGTAGTTCTATGAATTCCCGTCAAAAATACCCTTACTTTTTAATTAACAGTGCCTTTAAGCAAAATTGGTTCGTAGAAAACCCTGCTCAGATTTCGAAAAAAAGGTGCAAGGGCTTCATGCACAGTTTTTTGGATTGAAAAAGTTCCCACATATTTATTTTGGATATTTTTAGGACTCGGTTTCTTCGCTGCTGAAGCCTTGAATGCCCTAGAACTGATTACCCTACAGCAGCCAAATTCATGGATAACTAGGTTCTTTAATCATGAGACAAGGGATGCAGAACTTGCAGTAAGTCTGGAAAAAATGCGAGTCATAACGGATGCAATGCGATCACTACTTTGCAGGTTCGAACTGTTGTTCCCATCATAGTTGTGGCTAGTGGTCTTCTGACAATTCTAGCTGCTACGTACACGAAGGTTTGTTCAATGGAATTGTAGGAGCCTAACATCTTTTTTCTCTGGAAGAGTCTAGGCAGCACTAAGTCAGTTTGCTTAGTCCTAATGTATTCGGGCCAGCTGCATGCCAAAAACTGTTGACGGAAACGATTTCGCTTGGCGAAAGCGACGCTTAGGTCAAGATACTGTATGATACATTTGAATTCAAAATCGCGAACTTCCAAAACCCTGAAAATCTGTGTTCGCCGATTGCTTCACATCCGCTAACAGTGGTGCTTACAATTTTACTTGGGAGGTGCTTTTACTTCCCAACTTTCCTTTTTGGGAAATATCCGTCCGGAATATTGTGTGATCGCCACGTAGACTTATTTTGTTGCAATTTTTTTCCAGCGAATTTTACTCAAAAACGGTAGAAATACTTAGCAAAGACATTTCAAACAACTAATCCGGAAGTTTTCCACCACCTAAGTCAACCACTGCTTCCTAATCGCCAGAAAGTCGGATTCCACAGGCAAACGAGTTTTATTTCTTGGAGGCGATCCACGCCTTGACGTCAGCCATCAAGCCATCCATTTTGTCGAAAGTTCAGCTAAGCCAATTTTTCAACGGGCGATTGACTTGTTGATCCATAGGACTTTCTGTTGGTGAATAGGGCTGGAGATTACATTCTTTATTCGGCTTTGACTGCCCGTCCCAACGCCGAAGCGTCCGTTGAGATCATTCCATGACTGCACTACCTTCCAACCTTTCTCGAATTAATAGAGCATAATGGGGCGTATATGGAGGTGGCTTTCTAGACATATTTCTGTTAAGGAAAACAAGAAGATTATTTCTGTCGAATCCCTAATTCAACAGGAGAACATCCGTTGTGCGCGTCCATCGAAAGTAGGCCACCCCGCCCACTTCGCGCGCGGCGCATCACTCTGAATACTCTTACATTACAGTACCACCAAGTGTCATTGGAGCAAATGATTTGCTTTTGTCTGTGCTATCTTCTTCTTGAACTGACTGCCGTGGACCAAACGCGAAGCGTATGCCCCACCGACAATTGTCAAATATCGCAGGCCGACTCGCCGCGTGCGACGGCTGCGGTGTGACCTAGCTTCGACGCCAAGTGCAACGAAGCACACCCAATTCTACATTCGAATTGTATCGAGAGAAGAGAAACCACGAAAAATTCTGCAATAATTATGCATAAATCTATATTATATCTATATTATATATCTATATCTATATCTATATCTATATTTGAATACAGTACAATTTTGGTGACCGCGCGGCAGAAGAAAATGCATACTATTTCTTCAGATTGTTAATACGCTTTGACACGATTTGCGCAATGATTCAGGCAACATCGTCTTGGAGCTGTTTGGGAGTATTCTCGGCTGAAACCATAGATTTGTGGTCACCGATCTTCCTATTCGCCATGTGTCTAGCTCTAATTGCTACAGCATTCTCCTATAGAGGGTTGTTTATACGTAAACACCTTCCACACTACCAGATGAAAGTGGAAATTTATCTGAATTCAATTCCAAATGGAGAGAAAAACACGATTGAAAAAGTAAGCTGAATACCGATCATGTATTGTTTTTGTTGAGGGTTAGTTTATCCATGCCACAGTGTCAGAGAAATTTGATATTTACCGCTGTTGGACCGTGGTTAATGTTACTTTCCTATGTAACACTAGCGGTATCGACTGCTTGGGTAACGGCATCGTTCGCTAATACGTGAGTTTTTCCTGCTTCATAGCAGTATTGGAATATTCCTTGTTTGCCCTTTACGAAGTAGTAAACAATTGTTCCCAAAGATCATGACATAATTTGGAAGAGAGAAAAGACCATAACAAAATTTCATGGATTTGTTTCCATTACTATGCTAAATGACTAGGTCAGCAGGCCACACAATTAGTACATTCTAGGATTTACTCAAAGAGGTACAGTTTGCCGGCAGGTGCAAAGAACGTGATATTCAGTGGTTAATATTTCGTAGCGATGCTCGTAATCGTAAATATTAAAACGTTATCAATTTGTCTACTTTTGTAGATGTTCTAAGGCAATTCCCTCACATAAATTCTTAATAGAACTAGTCGTATATCAATATTCTTATAATTTAACTGTGCTGATGCGACTGGCTCTACAATTCCCCGCATTGTGGCTAGCTCTCTTAGTAGAGTACAACAACCGTGATGGTAGGTATTCGTATGATTCGTATGAGCAGAAACTGCGTTTCAGTTTGGCTATTGTATTTGCTGCCCTATACGGTGCATGCAATCTTATACAGTCCATTTTCACGACACCGGAGGTTGGTTTAATAATAACTCATATTTTGCCACTATGTAGAATGTTAACAAAGTTTTTTTTAGCTGTATAGCACATACATATGGTATTCAATGAAAATCCTGTCTACAAACCATTCTCCGAAAACTGATCCTGTGACAATGCTATCCAGGAAGGAGATTCTAGAAGTCCTTCGGCAGGAGACAGATTTTTCAACTGGGACAAAACTCAGTCGAGCACGCAAACTCATCATTTTCAGCCGTAATCCGGTATACTTCAGTCTTTTAAGTTATACTTGAACTGTGTCCACTCCTCTGCTGAACAAGATCGCAGAGTGGGACCTTTTTTGCCTGCTGACATTGAACTTCAATCTTCTTGTCCTCTCTAGAAGTATGAAAATCGATTAAAGCATTTAGGTTGCAAATTTAATAAAGTCTCTTGGGGACGTTATATCGTGCGTTCCGGCAGACTTCATAGAACAGTTGGTAGAGTGCGCGCTCCATTCTCATTGGTTCGGCGATATTTCGTCAGATTTTGAGAGTACGTCGCATGGCAATAGATTGCCGACGGCTCTAGCGCTCATGTCATTCGTCTCTTGTAGTCTGATCAACCTCGGCCGACTACATCATCTGTTCTCCATCGTCCTCATCGAAGTTCCACTTGTTTCATCGCACGCACAGTGATTGGCTCCCCCGTCTTAGCTGAGTCAGAGGCCATGCGCAACAGCAAGAACGTGAAAAGGGTCGTCTCTGACTGCTTCTTCTCATAATATGTACACTGATTTTATTTGTTCATGTGCTCATTATTTCATTACCATTATTAGATTTACGTTTACATGTGAACAAATAAAAGGTTGTGGGTTAGGCATACATAGACTGTTGTTGGTGCAATGAACAATGATATTTGTAATGAGGGGACAGTATTTTGTAATAATAGTCCGGGCTCAGGGCTACGACATATAGGGTGCAGGTCTACATAGAGAGCGTTAGTCTCGTCATTCTAAGGAGCTCCGCACGGCCCGAAAAATCTTGTGTGCTGCCAAAGCAGTAACACTATTCGGACAGCCGGACTAAGGAAACAGGCTGCTAAGGCCCAATAGGCCCTCGTAGTTGACAATCCAAGCAAGTGAGCACGTTCACGAAGATCACACTGGAGCGACCGTCAGCTGTAGGCTGGCTACAGATGTAGAGTTACCGTGGAAGGCTGCCGTAGACGGTACGGCACGGCACAAATCTGATAACGCCGAAGTGAAGTAAGAATCTGGTCTCTACTCCACGAGTTCCAAAGAGACAAGAGCCTGAAGCCAGAACACATTGAAATAATCCATTCAGCAACCTCGTTCAGCAGAGTAAGCAACCTAATTTAGCGAACAAGTAATTATAATAGGTAAGACCTCGATTCTTGGGCGAAAGAAAATTTAGCATTATCACCGCATCGACTACTTGTAGGGCTAAAAAGGTGACTTCTAACGTACAATCCTGAGAGGCAAGAGATGTGCTAATTTCAGGGCTATCTACCTGCCACTGTCTGCTCTAAAATAACAAGAAGATGGAGAGATACTTATATAAAAATAAGAGAAACTGAAAATGGAAAAACTAAGGCCGGAGCATGCTATGTACGTTTTTCGTTTCGTTGCAGGCATGTTGAACTTGCGGCTGTTGGGCTTCTTCGAATGTCCTTTAAAAAACTGATACAGCAAGCCTTTCTTGAGCTGTGATAGAACTATGATCATCATGTGTCACGCGTATCGCGCGTTTGTTGCACATAATTATCTTTCATCTATGTATGTAAAGACTGTCATCAAGTCATTAACTAATAAATGGGAAGTCACTTCATGCGATGCACACGAACTCACCAGTCATTATAATTCTGAACCGAAGATCAATGCTCGGGTGCATCCCAAAATGAGATTGGCCGCCGCTGAGATACTCATCCTTCTCTACATACACATAATCAAACACTGCATAAGACTATAAAATGAATAACTGTATAAATATGCACCAGTGCGTATGTGTAAATCGGTGTTGCATTTGGAGGTTGCTGGTGCGCAGCGTTTTTGCCTTTCGAGCTTATTTGTTTGCCATTGCTTTTAAAGCAGATAATCAAGACTTTCTGAACGTTGGCATCAAGTAATTGATTCAATAATGATATTTAGGCTATCTATAAAGAAGACCTCGGCCGTTGTGATGCACTTTACAAAGATTACAGCTCAGCTATCGACAAGTGCTTACGGTTGGTCATCGCTATTGATGTTTAGTTGCTGCTAGTTTTTAGAAAGAAGTAAACAACATGGACTTTAAGGAACTTGTTTTTCCAATGGAGCTTTAGCATTAGACGCGCAGATCCCACATCTGATCCGGTCCTACAGAAAGGCGTGTCACGAAAGCAACGTTCGAAGGTAAGTAGCTGTGAATTGAGCACTGGATACGGAAGCTGCTCAAAAAAGTTAAGCCCTATGTTTCAACTAGATGACTAAGTGGAGTGGGCCGTAAACGAAGAAAGAAGATAGGGAAATGTAACATCAAGGAATTATTCAGTGTAAATTACTATGATAATCAGTTGTCGCGATAACAAAACTTCAGTATAGAGGAAGGGTAGGAATTGAGTTTGAAAAAGCCAAACACATCCGACTTTTTTCTGCTACAAGTCTCTTGAGCTAATATGTTTGAATGAAGTTGAATTCAAACTGTCAGTGGATAAGAAAGCGCTGTCAGTCGACGATAGCAGTTGATAGTGTGAAAAAGCAAGACTTGTTGAACGTATGGAATAGTGAAGCTTGGTCTTGTAAGCATCTTGCACGTGAGAAGATAAAAAAAGAACAAAAAATTTTTAGGTCAAGCCACTTGAGGAAGACAGACACAATGAACATCCGCTTGAACAGATGAAATAACTAAGATCATAAGAATTTCGTACCATTTATACTTACGTCTGGACTGAACATTTGCTCTTGCAGAAGGAAAAACCGATGGAGAATTTCATGATGCAAAAACTTGCAGTCTTCAATAAACAACAAAAAGTCGGCAGGCATCGGGAGGTACCATAATTGAACATAACAAAGGAAGTCATTATATCATGTCAAAATGATTCTATAATATAATCCTCAATCATGGACGATCTGTGAGGCCTTTTCAAGGCCCACTCCTTCCTTTAACGACTACAAGGGTATTTATTTTACAAGATCGTGGCTATATTTCAGAGCATTGAAGAAAGAACAAGGGGCACAACTATTTTTTCGGGTATAATTACTGGCAGGGAATCGGAGATGATTATAAGAATAGGCAGACAACTTCCAGGAATTACAGGTCTGCTCCATTATTTCAGGCAGAGGAAAATCTTTCATTACCGAAGGTCAGCATTTCGACGGTTGACCGTTATGGAAATACAACACTAACAGACTTTCTCAAAACTCCTCCGGACATGCTAAACAACGAGATGAGTATTACTTCGATTGTAATTTCACATTATTTCAGACATTCGCAGTTCTCTCACCAAGGTGCAGTGCAAAGTAGTTAGCAAGTACTAGTACGCACACAGTGTTGCGGTCAAATCCCAGAGTTTGTGCCGTTTGATTAAGCAACACTCTAATCTTTGTGGGATCTACTACGTTCTAGCAGACTTACTTGAGTTCACAGGAACTCGGACTCATCACCTCAACAGTCGCCTGCACCAACCCTTCGGAGCCGATGCATTCCCTAGATGTGTAACCGAACTGGTTCTCAGTGAGCCCCGAATTTTCAAAGATGACGTCATACGGCTTAGGAACGCAAACCAGCAAAGACGGCCTCTGTCCCCATAATCGGACTTCTTACGTGGCCCTGAACGGAAGGGGTGGTATACATGAGTCTCTCACGTGAGGAGGTTCCACAGGGTGCGCTATGTATATGGTAACAACTTTTCGGACCTCTGTAATTTTCTTGTTTGGAGGGTTTCTCTAAATCGACACCCTTCCTTATGTTTATTATACATTAGCCAACATATCTACTTTGGTCTCTCAATTCGTCAGATTTCGAAAAACGGTGGACCCTCGTAGACATCCACCAACAGTTCGCCTTTGCATGCATTTGGTGGGTTCGCTCCACTTTTGAGCATTTCCCACATGACAGTCTCTCGAAACGCGATGCGTAGACAGGTCAACTATACTGGCTATACTGGTTTCCAGCAAAATGAAGCAAGCGTCTCTGGCATTCACTCAAGCAAATGGGTAATCACCGATTACGGCAGGAGTGATACAGATGACACAAGTTGCGTTTTACCGTTACGCATCTTGAAAACGACGGAGATCGCTACTTCTTAGATAAATAAGTCCTCTTTATCCACTGTATTTTCGTGCAATATAACGGGAATGCTCAACAAGGAAGGACCTTGGTTACTCGTCACCATCTAACCAGTTGTTCTCTGTTTAACAGAATATGATGGAAAAAAATTAATGTTGCACTAACTACTTCAAATCTTCGATCGAATGTAACTTGCACTTGAGCGCAGGAAGCGCACTTCTAGCCGCCGACAAAGTTGCTTTCGTTCATGCAATATTACCGCAAAACGTCTGAACAACCATCTGCATGAAAGCAATTCAACTTTTTCGCAATCATATTTCAGGAGAAACGTCTCACGCTAACATCCTTTGATCGTCACCATGATAGTGTTTCAAGGTGGGCTAGTATTTTCAAACTTTCTCTGTTTCTATTTATAATACACTCCCTTACTTTACTTCACCCAATTTTTCAAGAAAATCTGTTTCTGCACTGGTTTATAATAAAGAGTACGCGATAAAGCCTTCCACGGTTGATCGGTCCTTTTTCTAGTATGCGCCTCGCACTAATCCTCCGAATCAAAATGACATTCTGATTGCGCATGTCGCTCATGCAAAGCCTTCTAGTCGTCAACCGATATATAAGTCACTACTTTTGTTCTCGTAAGCGAAATTTGGGCGGTACTATTTACCCTTTACTGCCCCACTTTGTCGTGAATGAGCTGGACTTCTATCGAACTTTCTTCAAGAAGAAGAAACCGACTAAAAATTTGTCTAGAGGGGTAATTTGACCCGTAGAACACGAATATTACATCCGTTCGTCATGAAAACTTGGTACTTCGTACTTAGGGGCAAGTTCTCAGCAAGACTGGTGACCAAGCTCCATTTGGCGCAGCCGCCTGTAGCGCTAGGCATCTTTATGATGAGTGGATGCGATATTCGTGTTCTACGGAACAAATTACCCTTCTATGCAAGTTTCTAGTCGATTTCATCTTCTTTACAAAAAACTCGATAGAAATCCAGCCCATTCTCAACAAAGTGGAGCAGTGAAGGGTAAATAGCGCCGAAATTTGTGTCAATTACCCGTTTTTGAGAGCATGGAAGGTCGATTCGGCTCTTAGGGGCATCTCTGGGGTTATCTTCATCGCAGAACATGGTTGGGATAGTATGTGCCATTTGCCGTTACACCATATCCGACCCCTTAGTTCATTTCAAATTAAGGAGGCCGTGCATTCATGCATGCACGGAATGAAATTGTTCGTGAACTGCACCTAGTAATACAACTGAGTCCCACGTTATAAAAAGTCATCAACTTCTGCAGATTTTCTTCTCTTGAGTGGATTCGCTTAAAAAAAGTCTTTTAGTCATGAATGGGCAATGACAGAGGATGAAAAGGCGAAAGTTCCCATTCAGGTATGAAATATCGGATATGGTTCTTTTCAGTTAAATTCTTCCATTGTGTAGTTGTACAACTTTACTATTACATGCAGCAATAGTAATTGATAGAAACTCAGGAAACTGGTGATGCTGTGTGGAATATGGCCATACAAAACCTCGACTACATTGAATGTGCAAAAGCTCTTCGATGCTGAGAAAATGGCACTCTCCGTTCTCTTCAATCTTTTCCTTCTTTATGATCCAACATTATTGCAAGGTCAATAAAAATTAGTGTGTTGTCGTATTTATTTATTATGCATTCAAGGTGCAATATCAGCAAAACATAATGGGAAACCGCTACAGAGCTAAAAAACAATAGAATTTTATTTCTTTTTGAATCGCAACGAACATACTGTCTGGAGACTCGTGCGATTAAGGCGCTTCCCGTTACACACACTAGATGGGCATTATTGCATATAAATTGTATTGAAATGATACAAAGTAAAAGATACATTGCTACCATTGATGCTATTGGCAGCTTCATAATTCTTGGGGGCGAAAAAACGCTCAGCTATTCACTCGCACCTCTGACCATCGGAGTTTATTGAAGAAATATGGAATGGCAATCGCAGAAGCGACCTTGTGTTGTATTGCCTGCATAGCCAAGAATCTTTACAATTCAAGCAAAAGCAGAACATTTTCTGCTTTAACTGTGGTAGATTAGGTCAAACTGTGCCCAGAATAATCGTGGTGAAGCTCTTCACCGGCTTTTTTCGGACTCAGTTCAAGAAAAATGGTGAAGTCTTCTTTATGATATTGGATACTGCTTGTAATCGAGCTAGCACACAACTTTACAAGCAGTTTATTACCTCACACCAGTCATAATTGGTTGTACTGAATGATAAGTGGTTATGAGGTAGGTTTTGGAGAAAAGCAGCCAAAAAATACAAAGATTCTAGGTACATGTGCCAAAAAGCAAGAGGTGCTCTAGAACTACATAGTAGAAGTTGAGAAGGCAGGACGTGATCCAAGATGTACAAAGTAGACGCCAATGCGGGACTCCACCCATCATCCATGCACCGAAGCCGATCCGTCAAGACAAATGTTCCCATACGTTTCGAAGTGACTAGAACTTGAGAAACTGACAAACGACTCGTAAATGTTCGGCAACCCTCCGCAGCAAAGAAAAAGTTCACTTCAGGCTTAACCTCATGCCTTGAGCACTAGTAGAAAGTTTTCAAATTCTCGTTGTTCGGAGAAGCGAAAGGAGTTGCTGTTACCCGGATCAACTCCAGCTAGTAAGAAAGTCGTTCCCCTAGTGAATTATAAATATTCATCAAATTTCACCACCTAGGAATTGCTATCCGTATCTCTTCAAAAAACTCACATCGAAACCGTGCGTTAGTGCGATGAAGATGCAAGATAAGGATTTCTTGTCGTCAATTATTTTAATAACATTGGCCAGAAAAGATAAAGTTCGGAACGGCACTGGGGTTGGTGATTTTATAGAAAGTGAAAACTTTGGTGCTGATCAGCCCCGGCCTTGGAATGGGCCCCCGCGCTCGACTTCCGTTCGGAATCGCAGTGGTGTGTAAATGTGCAGTTGGCCATACAATGACTTGCTCTGGGCTGTTAGTGAACAAGTTAATGCATCTGTCCTACTAGAGGAGTCTAGTACCAATCAGAACACGGAGGGAAGGAAAACTTTATTATATTGGACTGGTGCCAGTTAGAGATCCGACTCTGGAACAATGGGTGTGCATTATAATGGTGTAGCAGCAAAGCAGTACACCTTGAAAACTTTTGGCACATATTTTCACTTTTGATAATGCACAGGTTCTCATGTTTGAGAGTCTCGAATGGTTCCCGTTGTTTTGTCTCTAATCATGCACCTTATACGTTATCAAAACGATAGCCATGTTGTCAGGAAGTATACTTCGAAGAAGCGTACTTCACTGTACAGTAATAAAGATCAGAAATATCCTGCGCATAAAAACGAGTCGGAAGCGGCCGAATTCATGCTTCCATTATTACTTATAGGCTAGTGATAAGTTCTGAGAAACATATAAAGGTGTCGGTACCTCTGTTGAGCGTAAATTGGGTAATTGGATGTTTATTCTCACTACAGGGAGTTTATATGGAGGCCACTATCACTGTCTTAACATGTATGGTCACTGCTTTGACATGACATGACACGTAGGTGGCTGACTTGACAAGTATCGGTGGCTCACTTTCCATATTAAAACATATCCCCTTCGTATGCCGCACCAGTCTGCCTTCTTTTTTTCCACACGTCATCAGACAGGAACTCTTCACTTTTGGAATGGACGAGTTATTGATCTGAATAAACAATAAACAACAATTACACTGAGCAAAGTAAGTAAAGAATGCTTTCATTCATTATGCTCTCTCCTTTCTCATTACCTATAGTCACGTCTGTGACATCCTTATCAGCGTCAAAGCATGTCTCCGTTTCATGCTAAGTATAAACTTCGAGAAATTCCTTCAAAGAAGAAGAAGAATCTAATAAAAACTGGCATTTGTGGTTTCACATTCAACGTTTTATTCCATGAGACTTGCGAAAACATGTCTTAAGCTGCTACTGAATCTGGCAGTGGCACCGTTTAGTAGCAATGCTGTCGTTGTGTATGACATTTGGATGTGTCTTAAATTTAAATCAAACTATTCAATTAAGGGAACCTTGTTAGGGAAGGCTCTTCGTAATGTTCCAATAAATAAATGAGTGAAATAAATAAATATTGACGTCATTTCAATATCAGGGTGACCAAAGTGGGTTCCAGCTCTTTCCGTACGGGTTCGTGTGGCAAAACACCCCAAAATTTGCAATCAAGTATACATTGTTCTTAGAAAAGTTGTTCAGTTCTGTAGAATCTTCTATCACATGTTTTTGCCTCAAAGCATCACAATTAATCATAGATTATCTTATTCTTTTTTTCTTCTTAACGTTGCTCTGTCACGGAGTCGCTGTTCTTGTCATCCGTCTCCACTTCCTTTTATCTATGGCATCATATCCGTTACCTCAGTCAAATTCCATTGTCTCTCTAACTTCTGATTCGATTCGGTGGTCTTTCTAATAAGTGCCAGTACCATGGCATATCCTACTCTCCCATTCTTAGCTGGGAGGGCATTTGCATGAACGCCCTGACGTCTGCGCTTCCCAATCACAGCTTACCATTTCCAAGTCAACTCTGTTCGAAGCCTATTTATTACAAGTTCCATATCCTTATTTTGTAGAAACTAATCATAACACAGCTATCATAGAGGCTTTTCTGGCAAATTTGCTCTGAATTCATTGCAAGCATGTGCGTTTGTGGTAGAAGGAGGTGCGGAAGGAGAAGTACCGTTAAATAGGCTGCGGTGGATCAAGCCCTACTGCTGCGATTTACTTCCTGTGCCTTCAGGCATCACCAAATTTCCACCAGAAACCTTTGCTATGTTGCATAATTTGGAATTTTATACACTTTTTAATAAACCAAAAACGATTTGTATTCCACGTTGAAAGATTTGTTGCGTACGTGTTGTGGTTACCAAGCGAAACGCCATTTTAAACCTTAATATGTCTTCAAGAAGCACTCGATTCGCATACTGTCATGTGTCACCTTATTCATTTCAAAGAGGAAGGTTGGTCGTTGATATACGAAGATGATTGCCTCCAACGTTGCCTAGAAATGGAAATTTGATGTGCTAAGGGTTACGGTAAAAAGGCGGGTCTAAGGGTTTCAATAAGAAGTACCTGTCACACTATCGCCTCTCAAGTCAGGCTCAAGACGTACTGCGGTCAGGTGAGTATTTACTTTCGAGATTCCTTGGTTTCCTTGTCTATATTTCTTCAGTTCTACTGAGAACAAGCACCAAATGGTTTATTATTGGGGATCGGATTTAGAAGAAACTAGCTATTGGAAGGCTGATCTCCTTTGTAATTCGGAAATGACTTGTTCATACGAAGTTAAACCCAGCTAGAGTTCTTTCATGAAAAAGTTGTGGCAGGAGGCAGAAGTACAATAATTAATTGAAAAAGAAGCTGAAAATAACCGAAGCCTATCTTTTTCATTTGACTCAGTACAAAAGTAAGGAAAAACCCAGTAAAATCCGCAGAATTCGCGGAATATATTTCCCCTCGAATGTAGTGAAAATCGAGCTTGAACGAGATTAACCAGGATGAAAATGGCTTAGGATACTTGGACGAGATTTCAGTCGCATTTCAGCAAATGCGTAAAGAGATCAGTCGAAATTTTCCAAACTGCCTTACGCTATCGCGATGGGTCACGAATAGCTATTTGTATTTCCAACAAGGGGTGTTCCAATTCGAAGAAGCTCTGAAACGGTTTAAAATTGGTTCACCGTGGTGTGACATACAGTCGCTACAATCTTTGAGCCCTTATAGCGCCCTAATTCGGGTCTGACAGTTCCACATGTGGCATACTTGCAGACCACAGATTCATCCGGGAGGTATCTCAAGAACCATTTTCACCGTGAACCAGCCCCATCAAAGTACAAGCAACTTGTTTGAACCGTATAGCTTACAACCCATCAAGGATTTTGCACAAAAAGGCCGGATATTCCCATTTATGGGTCTCAGTTCGGACAGTAATATAACCACCGATGAAGAGCTTTCAGGAATAATGAAGCTTGGAATGTGGACTATACTCTTACTCAGTTTTGTGACTCATGGAGCTTGGGCGAGTGCCCAATATCCTTATGCTGCTGCACTAGGAGGTACGTGCAGAAGATCAGAAAAGATTCAGTTCATCAGGGTGATATTGACTTATATTTCAGATACAGACTTAACAGATTATGAGGCGAATGAAGGTTCAGGCGAGGAAGAAACACCGTACTTCTTAATCCCGTGGCAATCCTTTTCCAATATCCAACTTGGAATGGAATGTTCGACGAAAACGTCGACCAAATCCGAAGCAACGTCTTTTTTCTGTATCGTGGCTCAGTGTCCTTGCACCCCGGAATTCTGCCTCGAAACTTTCCCAAAGGCGCCTTCCTCTTCAATTCTTGGTAGTGCGCTTCCTTGCCCAAACAACCCAAAAAGTACTACTCCACCCAATAAGAGATCGATTACGACTATCAAAAAAACCCCACCCAAAGAAAATGCAAATCGAACAGCTTCGCGGTCACGGAAACTGAGAAAATCAGTCACTAGGATGAGTGAAAAGCGAGGAGATGCAGCCCCACTGCAGCCACCACATTTGGGTCTTCCGTTCATTCACTACAATTTTTTCACAAGAAGAGTTACTCCTTTGATAGTTCACCAGAACATAGCACCATCAACTGCACCGACTACTGCATATGAACCCCTGCAATCTCCCAAAGATAAAGCGATCGGAAGAACGTCAACTACGAGAAAATCACTAGGAGTTGTATCTCGAAAGCGTCAGTCCAATAGCTTCAAAAAGAAGCCTTCAAATACCACACCTCCCAAAAAGACAATAACATTGGCTACAATATTATTAGGACATATCCAAACTCTAAAAAATCCGTCAAAGTCACCGTCTAAAAGCAAAAGTGAACGATCTGTTAGGGAATCCAGTCCTTTTCATGGTTCAGCAGCAAGAGGCGAACGAACGAAAAGAGACGCCGGATTGAGCATTTCGAGGCGTTCCCAGTTACGTATTCTAACTTCAAAACAAACCTCTACAGCGTTACCGTTGACTGCAAGACCGGCATCGTCTGAGCATGGAAAAAAGTGGGCCTCCGGTCAACATCAAGTGACAACGAGGATGATGCCTAAGGATGTTGATGGTCCTTCTGCAATGCCTAACAGAACTTGGAATGAGAGTTTACCTTTTCAAGCCTTTTCCTTAGCAACAATGACAGCAAAGATGCAGAGGCACAATTCGACTTCCAGAATCTACTCCTCCAACACAACTAAGCCAGGAGTTTCAATAGCTACAGATGCACATAACACCACCGTGCCGTCTGCAGACTCCGATGCGTCTGTTGGTCTTACATCACAAAAGACGTCAACTTCATCAGAAAGCCAATGGAAGTCTTCCAGTTCCCTCTCATCGCAGTCTCGTCGTATTGATCCTGGATCACCTTCTAGCCTTAATCCGATTGCAGTACAAAGCATCTATTTTCGGACAACTGCCAAATATCGTCTTCCATCAGGGCAACTCACAATGCCTGAAAACCCTCCACCTATAGGTTCAAGAACATCTCTAAATGCCAGTGAGTGAATATTTTCTTTCCACTATATGTTTTTGTATACAACCGTTCATGTGCAACGGCAGGCAGTACGCGCACAGACGAAAACGGAACAGTCGGAACTGAAGTAGAGGCGAAAGCTGCCCCACGAACGACGTTTTCCAGGCAGCACTCTGATGTTGAACCTACAGGGTCGACGGAGACGCAAGAAACCACTCGTAAGCATAATCTTAATTCATCTTTTCAACTGCTTTTTTAGTCACCTTGTATGGTGAAGAAGTAGGAAGTATAAGTGCTGAAGGAGTGTTCACGACAAGCTTGTGACTATCGGGGAAGATTGCGTAGGATCGCGATTCTACAAGATCGTTTAGAGTATTTGAACTATCTATTTTGATAATGTTGAACCAAATAGTGAATGGACGACTGGCCGAGTAGGTTAACTTTAAAGCTTATTAGTTAAACAAAACAAGGCGGAGGGTCATCTTACAATTAGGTTGTACGGGAAATATCTGCCTTAGATTTCGTCAAGATTTTCAAGGAGCTTTCGTGAGGTCCCTAAGTAAGGAAACTACGCACTCATATGCATAACATATCCGGCTACCACTTCCCGAGTTATTCATTTATGAGAACGAACCCGTCATCTCCGTTGGTGGAACCAATTGAAGTGCCAGTATGTGGCTTCCCAGCAAATTCTAGCCAATTCTGCGCATACGTCGTGTCAGCCGTTCGAAGTAAGAAGGTCGAAAGTGAACCTCGATCGGTCATCTACCTGGTGGAATTTCATTGTATGTGAGCGCATGAAAGTGAGTAGCGCAGAGAGTCTCAAGAGAAGGACCATTGCAAAACTTTAGGTAGAAACAAGATTATATCACCTAATGATGGTCGGGCAACCAATAACAGTGAGCTATAGTCTAGCACTGATTTACGCCTTCTATCCTATACGAGAGACGTTTTGCTGTGAACAATCAGACCTATGGAATGGATAGATAACTATTATATTTAGAGTGCGCTGCAAAGTGGAAAAATGAGCAGTTTGGAGTGAGTGGGTTTGATTTTGAAATGAGCTTTTAAAAATTCTGAAGCTGTCTCCCGACAGGAGACTGCGACTTCCACACTGAAACGACATTATCTCCTAACACCCATAAAGCTGTACCCATCTCGGAAAAAGCGAACCAACCAGCCGAATCGGCAATAAGTTACTGGTGCTGTGGAAATTAAGGAGATACCTCATTCGAACTGATTGTATGGGTTTGTAGTGTAGTCCTCAGTAGGTGTTCGCCCAACACCCTTATAGCTCTTGGTAAAGCGCTGATATCGAAGGTCTAACCAGGGAGGGGTAGTCTACTTATCTTGGAACTTTGAATTCAGACCCAGATAGATCGATAGGGTTTTGAATGCTGTTTACGAAAATGGAAATTAAANTTTAATTTCCATTTTCGTAAACAGCATTCAAAACCCTATCGATCTATCTGGGTCTGAATTCAAAGTTCCAAGATAAGTAGACTACCCCTCCCTGGTAAGTGGCTTCGTTTCTAAAAAATCGCTTATTGATTATGGAAGTAAAAACCTAGACTACTAACCTGGAACAAATCAATCGGGGTAGACACTCACTCCCTCAATCAGGGGGCACTTAATGACTGAAATTACTGGTTTTATCAACAAGTCCATTACTCCAGAGCAGGATAAAAGGGTCTCTGAAAGTGAGAACCCAAATTTCTTTATTTTCATCCTTTGTAAGAAATAGATAACTACATGAATGAAAACAACCCATTGATGTGCTTGCTAAAGGCTATTATTTCGCCTCAGTGGGCGGTGCGAAAACTCACAAGGTTAGCGGATTGTGGGCAAAACTTCGGCCCCCGGCGAGGCTCGTACCCGCACTTGTTCTTTCCAAGAATCGTCCTCATCCCACAACCAGATATCTCGTTTGCTGTTGCAGTCTTAATGGACGGCTTCTCTTCTTCAGCTTCTCGGTTCAATGCCGGTATTGACTGACCATTTCTTTAATATGTTATACGTGTAGTGCTATGCTTATGAGACGTCAATAAGGCGGCGGAAAGCGGAGTATCGGTGGCAAAGAGCTTGGGGCTACTAAAAAAGAAGTATGGGTTCAAGTCCCGTCCGACGACGAAGTTCCGCCCACAAATTGCTCATCAAGTGAGGCTGAAATAATATTCGATGGTGTGCAACACTAGCCTAAACGACAAGCCGACAATTTAAAAAACTTAGGGCGCTCTCATATGTAAGCAGAAAAGAATTCCTTTATCGGTCACGTGGGGCTAAGCGCATCGGTTCTGTATCACGAAATCTCATTCCAGGCACTTTTATAGGTAAAGGCTATGGAACCACTACCGCTTCATTTTTTTCAACTTGCAAATTCAAGGCTACCACTTCGCTTTTTTCAACCTGCAGGTTCAATTCCTCGCTGACCACGACAGAAGCTGCGCAATCAAAAACAGGTAACCAAAATTACCCTTCTTTCTCCTTGTAAAAAGTGATTCGTTGCTTTCATTGCACTTCCAGGCACTGATACCACACGACTGATTACTAGCCCAGCAACTACCCCTCTGTCGTCCTTGATCTCCAGAGCTGGTACCACTAAGAAGTCCACCCCCACGGACGCAGCCAAAAGCACCGCTACAAGTTAGCAGAAAAAACATGGAATCTTGTTCCTTAGAAGTAATCACGGAAAAACTTATAGAAGCGTTTTGCAATAGATTCATTACAGGCACAGCTGTACGCAAAAACCATGAGACCACTGCCACTGCTTCACTTTCATCACCTTCTACTTTGAAGTCCTTCAAAAGCAGATCAGAAACAACAAAAGCTGAGAAATCTACAACAAGTGACTGATGATCGACCTTTTTTAGTCGCCTCCAACATACTGTAACTTCTATTTCCTCTTTAGGTACTGGTGCAACACTGCTGACTACAAGCGCATCAGCAACGCCTCAGTCTGCTTCGACCTATGGCTCTAGTACCACTAGCAAGCCAACATCAGTGGGAGCAAATGAAAGCACCACTACAGGTAAGCGAGCATGTCCTTGTATTGCTTGCCACGTGTTCATACTTTCAATTTTCTCAAAAAGCAATTCATAGACATTACAGACGAGCCCGCTGCCCTTACGTCGACTTCTCCAACTCGCGCTGTCATGTCCTCCACGAATTCACCGAACGTGACAGAAGCTAAGCAATATACAACAAGTGAATGAAAATTAATGTTCTATCATTCCTATTATGAAATGCATTTTGTAATATTCACTGCCGCCCTGAGAACTGATACGACGGTGTTGAATACAAGCCAATTAGCAAAGCCTCAGTCCTCCTCATCCCATATCGCTAGTCACCTTTCAAAACCAAAACGCTACTATGAGTGAGTGGGCGAAATCTGGGTACTTCGGATTGTCTAGCGAGAAGCTGATAAGTTCTAGCATGCAAAACTTCGTTACAGGCACACGTGCAGACGAATACCCTACAAGCACCATCCCTACATCGACTCGAATTGTACCTTCCAGGACGATGCCAGCACAGTCGACTGAAGCTGAGCAACCAGCAACGAGTAACTTTTATTCCAGCTTTTCTCTCACCATAATTTATGCAGTTCAAAGCTGTCAGGACCTTTTCAGATACCGATAGTGGAACGGTTATTAAAACTATTGTAACAATGCCGCAAACAGCAACAGTCTATAGCACTATGGTCCCATTGAAGACGACAGTTCTAGAGCGAGACAGAACCACAACACGTGAGGAACTTACAAATTGCTTCTTCGGTTTGTCTTACGTTAAGCGAAAGCTCACTGTCGACAGATTAGGTCAGCTTCTTTTTCCTGACAATGGTGGTTGTACCGAACACAAATCAAGTTCGATAAAAGCTAAGCAATTTGTGATGCAAACGCAATCCTTTCTATTCCATCACCCACTGTTTCAAATGTATTTTGTGATTCTCACCTATTCTACCTTTCACTGCAGCATCAGTGATTGAAAGCTCCACAGCAACTCCAGATGCACTCTTCCCTCATGGTGTGAGTATTATAAAGGAGAACACGACCTCTTCTTCTTCACAACATACAACGCCCTCCCCTGGCGTGTTGACAGAAGCTGAACACTCTGCAGCAAGTGGTGAGAGTCCGTGTTTTATTATCATAATATGGGATGATTTTGAACCTTTATTGCCTCTCCAGGTGCTTACACTACAATGCCGATTACAAGCTCCGAAACGATGCCGCAATCGTCCTCGATCTCTGGTGATCTAACAACCGGCAAATCCGCAACTCTGGCTGAGAGCACTACCACAAGTGAGGCAAAAGATCCTTTCTCCGTTCCGTTCTGCGAGTCGCCGATAGACGCAGTTTTTCAAGATTTTTTAAAGGCAGATGTGCACGCAGAAGGGGTGCAACTACTGCAACAACTGATTGGAAACTTGGTTCACTTGTCGTAGATCGCTCAGATCCCACCAACTCTGAAGGGCACTCGGAGAATTTTACTGTGATGAGTGAAGAAACTTTCTCCGCTCCTCGCTCACTTTGTTCACTCTTCACGTCAAATCCTCCGAGAGCATTTAGAGTTGGTGGGATCTGAGCGATCTACGACAAGTGAATTAAGTCTCCAAACGACTCCCATCAGGAAAACATTTTGTTACTTTCATTACTTTTGTAGGTACTGTTACAACACTGCCTATCACAAGCCTCAGAACAGAACACGAGACGACAAGGATTCAGGAAACTAGTGCCACTAACAAGCACACAGCATCGGAAGAAGCAAATAGCACCACAACAAGTGAGGGAGCGGAACCTTGTCCTCTAGAATGTAGTGCAAGAAATTCTTGGATTCTGTTTGCGAAGACTTGTTACAGGCACAGTTGCAGGTGAACATCATGTATACTGTCACTACTGTGACAACTCTACTGTCACTTCGTCACCTGCTTCATCTCACAGTAGCAAAACACCCAACACCTCCTCAGAATTGACGAAAGCTGGGCAATCGACAACAAGTGACTCAAGTTCTCACTCGGCTCCCATCTAGTAGAATGTGTTTTGTAACTCTCATTACCTTTGTAGGTATTGTTGCAACACTACAGACTAGAAGCTCTGCATCAATGCATCAGTCCTCCAACACTTATGAAGCTACTGAAACCAGCAAGCCCACACCACAGGGAGCAGTAGAAAGTATCACTACAAGTAAGGAGGCAAAACCCTACTCCTTGTCTCTCATGACGCTCATAGGTTCTATTTTACAAAACTTGTGACAGGCACAGTTACAGGTAAGCATCATACAGGCACTGTCACTTCCTCACATCCTTCAACTCACAGCAGCGAATCGTCTAAGTACGCCACAGAATTGACGGAAGCTGAACAATTCACGACAAGTGATCCGAAATTGAACTTTCTCTGCCTATCTCTCTCTTATGAAATGCATTTTATAATGTTTCATCCCCTCTCTAGGTACTGATGCAGCAGTGGCAGTTACAAGCCCAAGAATAACGGAGCACCTCTCCTCGGTTCATGGAACCAGTTCAGAAGGAATGTCCACAACACTGGAAACAGCTGAAAAGACAAGTTCAAGTGAGCGTGAGAATCTTCTTCTTCCGGAATCTCTTATAGAGTCATAGAACTTATGTATCGCAAAGAGCTAGTACAGTTGCAGGAACACATACAGCCAAGGTTACCATGTCGGTCTCTCCATCTCATAGTGTTCACTCTACCCGAGAAACTTCGAAAACAGCAAAAGCTGAACGATTAACAACAAGTGATTGGGCTGCATTATTTATTTCACGTTTAGCTTCGGCAATTGATATTGTCTCTTTAGAAAAGGGCTCGACAGATCTGAAAACAAGTTCTGTAACAGTGCAACAGTCGTCTTCAATCCACAGCGGTAGTGTAACCAACAAGTCCACAACATTGCAAAGGACCAAAAGCGTCACTACAAGTAACTGAACGGAACCATGTTGTTTGAATAATTTGTAAAAAAAAGCTCATACGAAATTTTATAGTAAAAACTTATTAGACACATTCGCAGGCGAACGCCTCACAAGTACCGGCTTCAACCCGGCTTCTTCACGCTCTTCAAAGAAGCCGTCAGAATCGACAGAAGCCGCATCATCTACAACAAGAGGTCGAGAGCATAATCTTTACTATTCATTATCCAATTTATGGGATGCATTTTGTGACTTTCAGATAGAACAACAGTGGTTACAAGGTCCAAAACAGTACCGCTTACCATCTCTATCTATGACGCTATTGTCACTAACAAATCCACACCGCTGGAAACAACTGAAAGGGCTACCACAAGTGAGCAGAGAGATTCACTCCGTCAGCTTGTCTTATAAACGAGGATCTCTTCCACAGAGCCTGTTTGCAGGTACAGTTGCTCAAAAACACTATACAACAATTGGTACTCCATCGATTCCATCATCTCGAAGTACGCTCTCCTCCAAGAATACATCGGAGTTGATTGAGACTGAACAACCTGCAACAAGTAGCTGAGAGCGGAACTTTTCTTTTTTTTTTCTGCCCTGCGCGAAGTTCACCCCGTATTGTTC
>UZAF01019041.1:6172-18183 GCA_900617895.1 Haemonchus placei
GGATATCGATCCGGGATTCGAACCCCAAACCGTGTGTGTGATATAGCGCATCACTTGCCACTACACCACCACCGCCCATGCCTCGGGCAGAAGAACCGGTAAACTCCTATTTATTTTCAAGCTTCAAACTAAATTGCGTACCAGTTGTTTTTTCTCGATAATTCAAGATGGGACTGGAAGCAATGGCATGCACGCCTTCTTTGATTCATTCCAATATTGTTAGACAGTGTAATTAAACTGGCTTTCATTTTGGGGGTATCATTTTGAGAATAATATGGCCAAGTATGGGGGTGCCTAAGATCGAAGTGGGCAGCTGAAGAGGGAAGGAAAGTACTGACCAGCCTCGGAGCGCTGACGTTGAATCTACTTCTGGAATTTGTAGTATGCTTTACTTAGTAGAGGTGCTTGAACTTTGACTATTTACCCTATTTAGAGTAAGCAGCATTTAATTACTCTTACTAATATCTCGATGTTATTGATGATAAAGTGCTTCAGTATTTCGCTGTTGTTCTTGGTGTTACAAATGTGCACCATTACAATTACAATCCGGGACTCACAATCCATACAATTCCGTACTTTCCCTACAATTGCAATTCTCGGACCAATTGATGGTTATGAGCGCATAAAAAAGGTATATAAAAGTCATAAATGGAGATACAAAGTCGGGAAGACGGAGCTGAACAAGAAGAAAACGAGGGAGTGAGAGCAAAGGAGGACGAAAAGGATTTCATTGTCGGTCGCTGTCATAGAAGCAGAAAACAAAAAATGCTTTCGAGCATGTCAATGGACATGTTTGATGAACGAAAGTTCTCGGAACTTTGTACCTACTCATGAAACTTACAATCAGTTACACATAATTATCACGCTATACACCAGAAGTGCTACCCAGAAGTGAAGAAGAGGCACAGGCAAAACTTGCTTAAATTCAGTGCAAGAAAAAGTCTAGTTGCGAGAAATGTAAAATTAAATTATTCAATCGATTCCCACGTTCCCCTTGGTTCCCTTTGATGTCAGACGATTCAGGGCTTCGTCGGAGGGGATTCAAGCGCCCAACTCTCCGAGCTGGAAGGAGCGATTAATATCGATTATTATGAAAAAATAAAGTAAAGCGAATAAAGTAAAACACATGAAAAAGCGTCCACATGTATTTAGAGTAAAACCTTTAGGTAAGCAGTAATCAACATGAAACTTTGCCATGGCATTTACCCAGAAAAGGTAACGAAAGCCATCCCTTCAGGTTACAGTAATGCGGTAACTCTTGTCCAAGTGTTGCAGTATTGAAAATGAAAACTTTTTTGTCCTGCTAACGGGGGTCAAAGAAATGTTGTTCAACCGCTGCTGACTAAGATACCATTACAATAGGGCGACCGGGTGCTGCCTACAACGACGGTTTCTCCTCTGGGGCTCCAAAGACACATCAGCCTGTCAGGATATCATATAATACTATCAAACTTAAAAGCCCAATCAAATAAAACTCGAGATAATGGGTGATATTAGGGGATCATAATTACAGCCAATTGTACATAATGATAAGTACTTGATTATGGCGTTTAAGATGCACATTGGCCTAATGGGAAGACGAATCCCTTCTCTAATGAGTTCCTCACCCTCTCACACTGACTGCCTCTACTACCAGAGGACAGGAACTCGAGCTTTTCCCTCGAAGAAGCAAGACTACTGTCAGATTGTGATGTTCTGCATTAGAGTGCTCGCGAATTGCGATAAATCACCCAAAGGTGATATTCCCGAATGGTCACTGCCTGCTTTCAGAAGAGGAGTCTTTTTTCGAGCCAGATTGAGGGTATCCTGGGACCTTTCCCTGTCTTCTCTGGCTTACGTCTTAGGATGAATCGGTTTTATGTTATCTTATTATCAGGTGCCATCATGTTGTCCGTATTGTTCCGATGAGTTTTGTTTTGCGTTTGTTATAGCGCGGGCTACTTTTGTGTAACACGACAAATAAATAAAAGTAAACAAGCAAGGGTTTACCATAACATTGTGGCAATTAATACCACCTATAGTCGGTGTGAGTCTGACAATGACATTTCTCAAACAAGACGGTGTTCTGAAAGAATTCCTCACAGTCCAAGCAGAGCCGTGCTCTAGGCAGCTAATGCTTTCTGAACTTTCAATTCAACTGCTTTCAATTCAACTGCTTTCAATTCAAACGGGCCTTACAATAACTTTATTCATAGAATGTACAATGCTCATTGACGAAAATAGGGAAGTGGTATTCTGACAGAAAGTCAGTAACGGTACTTCACCTCGATCCCTGCAGGGCGCTAGTGATCATAGTGAATGAGAAGTACCCGGTAGACGATTCAGGGCAGCCCACAATAAATGAGCCTCTTTTCCCCTTCGGGATTGCCTGGCCAGCTAGTCAAGGTCTTTCCAGCTCCCGTTGGAAAACTATTCGGGGATATCCACATGCGAGAAAACAAAATCGTTTTCATGGAAAATGTAATTAGTTATAACTGAATTTACCTTTCACGCCGCTCCTTAGTTACTCAAGCGCTCCTCTCTTTCTGCAAAACAAGCAACATTTTATTTTAATGGAGGGAATTATTGTTTATAGCTCTAATGATTATAGCAACTATTCTTTTATTTCATCAAATCGCTACTTATCATTCTATTATTTTGTTATTATTAGCTATTTTATTACGACTTTATTAATTGAAAACACGAGGTGGAGAAGAGTATAGAAGTTCTCGAAATGATTTCTGAGGGCTTTTGAAAATCAGAGACATTTCAATCAACAAGAAAATATGAAATTCGTAAAGGGCATAGTATGCCCCGTCATTGATTTCAGAAACCTTTGCAGAAGGGTGTCCACAGTGGCAATATTCGTCAGTGATACACAACTCTCACTACTAACAACATACTTGTTGAAGGCTACTTGCAGAGACCATAGCTCAACTCCATGGCGAATACTTCCTATCAACATCGTCATCATCACTTCGACGTCTCCAGTTAGCTATCACTCTTCGATCTCTTAACTTTTTTCGATTCCTCTATGAGCATTTCCTGTGAGCCATTCAGTCCGGCTGCCTATAGATGGACCATTAGATTAGTTAACAAGCAAAGGATACCAGTTCTTTGATCCCCTCGTTCGTTTTCACGAAATATTCTTGCTTGTTCAGTCTACTGAATTTAATGCATTAGATTTCTTAAATAAGTCTGAAAAAAAAGCACTAGGAAAGAATAAACAAATAATAGTTTACTATTATCAGTAGGTGAATAAAATCTGGGAGACGGGCAGTGGGATCGGTTTTGTGCAATCGATTCGCCGCACGCGGCTGTCGCGGAACATTCGCTTCGCTGTTATTACAGCTCTGGCGTTCTTCATACAATTCAGTCAATATGCCATCATTATTATGGGCATGATCCTGCTGATAGTTCCTTTGTTCTTGTATTCCTTACCTGCTGCTGCATTCAGCTACATTCCTTCGCGCGCGACGTCTCTCGCCGCGACGCGTCAATTTCGACCCTACTGCATCACACCCATAAAATCTTGCTGATTTAGTTGTTCTGATCTGTGGTTTTGATTAATTGCTGTTTTTCGCAGTTCAGCAGATTAAAGTGTCCTATAAGGATGGAGAATGATGTACAAAACCCTATTCTTCGACGGAAATCTAGCCGGTGCACTTGCTTTCACCCTGATTTTTATTTTATGCACTACCGAGATGGACTTGCCCTCGTCATCTGAATCGCATTTCGCACGGATCTTGAGCCCGTTCATATGCCCGTAAGAACAAGTACATGTTTGAGTCCCTTCCGAAAATAAGCGTTTTGCCCGTAAATCGCCATCCTTGTGAGAGTTGTCAACCTAGTTTTCAGATATACCTCAGCTTGACAAGTGGAATTATGAGAGATGTTGATGACCAAGAATTGTTCCGCCATCCACTTGCCTCTACGCTCCTTTTAAAGACTTGTGCTCCACTACCGTAGATTTAACATATTTTCAGGTTTTCAATTCATAGTGCCCAAAGAGCTCTACGTCTTGGATCTTTGTCAAGATCTCCAAGGACCATTTCTTTTATGAGCTCAGGGCCACAAAACAGATATGACCACGTTCAAAACCTTGTATTCGAGATATTCTTTCTCGGTGTCACATCCTAACATTTTTGGCAAGCTACGCCATGAAAACCCACTATGATCAGGTATCATAAGATATCGTTGCGTATTTCCGTAGTAGTTCAACGATAGTGCGTCGGGTGTGTGTCAAGTCGTGCGTCCGAGGGTGCGCGCGGCAAACTGCGCGGCGAAGTTCGTGGCGAATTTGGACGACCACGGCGTCTAACATTGCGGCCAAACCTGAAGTAAGGTAGATTAATAAGGTCAGCTGATCCTACTATTCTACTGTACTTCGAAATTGGGCCCAAATAATAGTCGCTGAAGTCGTCAAAATAGGTATGGGTTTCGCCGCGCCATTTGCCGCGCGCACCGTCGGACACACGACTTGACCGTCCCCCTAGTGCGTCACATGCCAAAAATGTCATAAAAACTCGAGGTTTCATGATGTTGAAGGGAGTAGCTTGTGCACTCGGCTTTTTTTCTAACAGCATTTAAATGCTTAAATAACTTTTGTTCGGACACCGAAAGGCTCAAAACAGATTACTATAATCGTAGTTTTCTTCAGTAATGCTTGAACCCTAACAGCTGAAGGACCCAATTATTTAGAAAAATCAGAAAAAAAAGTGCTCGCTGAAGTCCCAAGCTCCAATAAGTCTCACACTTGCTAATGCATCAGTTTTCGGACCACCTTGCCGGTCTGCGGTCTCTTATTCTACGTTGGGGTTCCGAAGTCTCTGAAAAATCTAAAAGTCCGGATAAAACGTCCCTTTCCCTACCTGATTTGCATACTAATTAGGCTTCCCTCTTCCTCTTTGTCCACGATTTCCCATTTTCGCTCTCCCTCTTTTCCCCTTCCCGCTCATCAATTACCTCCTACAACGAATAGATGTGTAAACGATTCTATTTTTACAAGTATGCCACCATTTTTGTGTATTCTTCGCAGTCGAAACCTTACATTATACAACCTTACATTATACTTCCATCCTCATTTACTGCTCCAATGCCAAGTTGTAGCTCTTTTACTCATCTTCTTCTTACCAGTGGGTCGTTCCTGTAGCGAGGAGGTAGGAGCGTTCCTGACGAATGGTGCCGTTCGCACTCATGTGGCTATAGAAATAATCCGTGGATGGAGTCCTACTCGAGCGTGAGTATTGAACAGTGAGTCCCAGATTCATTTTGGAAGCTCCCAGACTAAGGTGGGAAAGACGGGGGGTTGACCATTCTATCGACTGAGCCAAACAGGCTATTACTCGGAATAAATGAGCATTTGAAAGCCGCTACCCTTCCAAATTGATGACGATTTCGTGATATATCCCAAATTGCAGCCGTCCACTTTTATGCTCCCTGATCGGCTGGCCTTAACCTGTTTACCACATAAACTTGGCGATAAACAATGCTAACCTGGTTCCAGGAATCTATTCAGGACCTTCTTTGCCGTCGAATTACGGTAGGAGTCATAGTAGTCAAAGGACCTATTCGTTAATCAGTTTTTAGGACTTTTTAATTAGATATAAAATTTTCAGTTATAAATTCATACTTCCTACAAAGTTTCAAATATGCTATGAGTACTGCTGTACTATTGCACCACGTGCGTCACTGATTCTGCCAAGCAAATAACCCATCGTAAATTTGCCCCGAGCTTCCGGACTTAACGGCACATACGTCAGTGTAGCGGTAGCCAAGGTCATGATTTATCCCATTTCATGCCTTATAGATTTCATTTACACTTTCTTGACGGCCCCAGTCCTTTCTAGTCTGAGCAGGATTCGATTAAAACACTATTTAATAAGTACCAATAGTTAACATAATTTGATAATATGGTTCTCAAGTTACTCCTTTTTTACTTGAGGAACTTGAAATATTTGGGTAGTAATAACGAAAATCTGCACAAACTCGTACTTACCTGAACGAGTTTTTGCAATTTTCGTGATAGTTCGTTGGGCCTTTTTTCTGAAACTTATAGCACTATAGTATGTAATTATTTTCATTTCTTGTTTTTCTGAAGTGGGTATCGTGTTTTACATCGTTTTGGTATCATGCATATTGGGTAAGCAGAAGTAATGAAGTAACTACATACTTGTAAATTTCATTGTAAAGGCAAAAGTAATCTGTCTAATTATATGCCATCATCAGAAAAATTTTTCAGTCAAATAAATCTTATTTTGGGGGAATTCTAAATATATACATGTTACACATAACAACATGGAGCTTCGTGAAACTACTGAGGAGTCGCTCTGAGCGAGAAAATCCGCTTACAAATGTATTGCAATATTTCTTATGAGTTGTAATAACACAAGAAAATGTGTTTACATATTGGCGACTTGTTTACGGTAAGCGATGTGTGATTTCAAAACAAAGAAGACCCTAGAATGTTCCGCCTAAGTAAATGGTAGCTATTTCGAGGGGAAGACAGAACGTTGTTTACTACTACGTAGCATGACTTAGCATGTATGTGGAGGTAGCTTATTGTAGAACTTGTTTACTTACCAGTCTCTTTTTGGTCTCATATTTGATTCTTTTTTTGCTGCTATACATATTTATATTTATTTCCTAAAATCATGTAGTGCTCACATTCTCACACTCCCCGCTATAGATATATTTTGGGATCATGTGGTATCACACGCTTTTACTTCCCCTTTTGCCTGTTAAGGAACTCTGTAGTGGCTTTGTTTACACTGTCATTATTCGAATAGGTCTTTGGCAATAATATATGCCAACACCAGTCCATTCGTACAAATCAGCATAACAAGTTTTGCTTCAAGTAATTGTTACTTGTTATGTACCACTTTCCTAACTTTCCGCTCTCAGGAGAGGACCATCCCCAAGCCGATCCTCAATCGTAGCTCGATCAGATCACGACTGATACAAACCCTTCTTGTGAATACCACCGACTGACGTTGAAGATTTTGGATGATTAGCTACCGTATTTATGAGGATGATTAGCTATCGTAATTATGATAAAAATAAAATGTCAACCGATTTTTTGTGTGTATTGAGGTTTGAAGTTTTGGTGTGTTTTGAACGGACCCCTTCCCAGAAGGCACCCACTTCTTTCCCATGAGCATACTGGCGGATGACAAAATCCCACCCGAGTAATAGCATGAAGTCAGAGCTCTTGAATCGTTGTCACTTAAAAACCCCATCCCATTTCAATAATCACCTTTCAGTCATTCAGTGGCCTAATAGGTGCCACCTATTGACAGACTGCCTTTCACATCCTCTTCGAGACGAGATTTATGGTTTCCAAGTCGTCTACCATCATAGGGTGTGCCTACTGCAAGCATTCCCCAACTTTTTCGATTTCCAGTCAACTCGGAAACCAAGTTAGAAATTTTCGAGTTTTGAGGATGAACCGAATTGAATTTCCGAGTACAGCGCCACCCATCGCTAGTGGCCCGTGCCTCAAACCTAACTAGGGCTCTCCAAAGGATTTTTAAGCCAGTAACCCACTCCACGACAGGCCAGCTAACAGGCAAACAGCCAAAACAAGGGCTCTGATACCTGTTTAGAATTTTAATTATGATTAGCTTTGATAAGCTGTTAGCAGTAAGTATTCTCACAGTTTCTGTTGATAGTGTGGTTTGTTATTGTAGATTTCTCCCATGAGGGTCTTGTTATTGTAGATTTCTCCCAATAATGGCCTCTGGGAGTTTCATTGTCGCTTTGCCACTATTATAGTGTTTATTGTCCTACTTCTATGCGTTATAGGGGGGACGGGGGGGGGGGGGGGGGGGGGGGATCTCATTGATTGTAACATCCTTTTTACTACCATCGTAGGATTCCATTGGTATCTCATTTTCATTTTATTATTTTATTAGAACCCCTTTTGAAATAAAAAGTTAGAGGTGAGGGAGGGCACCTGGCCAAGACATCCTTCAACGTCGGTTAACTGGTAACAATCACATCTTGAAGGATGGTTACTCTGAAACGTAAGTTGGCGAGCATCAGCGATTTATTGTAAAGATTAAGCCCCATCCAGATTTCTAGGGGTTTCTAAATAGAATTAGTTTAATGTTGCCGAGTTGCCGAGTTTTTGAATATTTTTAGAAGGCGTAGGGAAATTGAGATGGTCCCGCTACTATACTCGTCAAGGTTTACTTTGGGTGGCCCACTTCGATAAGTTAGTAATTACTAGTATGCCCTGCGTGCTTACGAAAGCAATGACGTTTAGTTTATTGTTTTCAAACGTGGAATTGCTGCAGCTGCTTTGCAGACTTCGTTCAGACCCATTTTCTCCTTTTTTCCTTCGAGAACCTCCCATCCCCCCCCCCCTTCCCTATTTTTTGCAAATAACTCTGCGCCGAATAAGTAAGTTACTGTCTCACTGCTGTGATATCTCCCAAGTAAGCTATTTCGAAGATTAATGGTGTTGAAAAGTTGAATCATTGGGATCGCTACACTTAAATGCGCAGTTTACGATTAAAATGGTTTCAATGAAAATAAAAAAGGTTTGAAAAAGGAAAGATTTTTTTGATTACCGTAGTAAGCTATTCGCAACAGGACCCACAGGCACGCAGTGACACACATTGTACAACTCGTCCGAACGTCTTATTCTTCTTCATTTTTCTGGTCCCATTCTCGACCAGCCCCCTTTTAAACATTTTTTCGAAGGCCACTTAAGAAACACCGATTCACGTAATTTCTTTCACTATTTCTCACCTTATCCTCCAATTTCTCGTCGTGATCTAGATTACCCAAAATTATCGTGAACTGTGCCTTTAAGGCCTTAACTGAACCGCTGCAAAGTGAAATTGAAGAAAGTTTCCGAAGAACATTTTGCTATTCTGCCTAGATGGCAAGGGATAATCATACAGGGAACAAGTTTCTATTTTAAGTAAATAAAAACATGCCATTTAGACTGCACCCCAATTTTGGGCTTATGAGTTGCCCTTTTCTGCATGAGGGTATTTATGCTGGCAAAGTGCATGGTCTACTAATTTGCAAGCCAGTTTTCCCCTTCCAACAAGCGTTTCTCTTTCTCTCAAAAAGCACGCTGCAGTCATCCATGGCCCTGAGTTTTGCTCGATCCAGTTGATTCCAGTGAAGGAAGTCAGAGTGACGGAATGGGAGCGGTGGAAGGAAGAAGGGGCATCCTCTCCCACTCTCTCAGGATGAATCCTTGTTCACTTGTTGACATGTCTCAGAGCCCCATTCACTAATGGGGTAATAACGAACCTACTACATAGTGAAGGAGACCACGTCTACCCCTTGTCAAAGTCTTTCCCCACATACAGATCTACACACGACTTTCAAGTTTACCCACACAGGCGCCCATCAATCTTCGAACACCACTATCACTCAGCTCCTACAATCAGGAGCAAATATATATCTAATTGTAAGGTCATATATGTATATATGGCAGAGATGGTAAAGTGGCGAGTGGCGCACTATCTTCCACACACGGTTCCGGGTTCGAATCCCGGATCGCTATAGCCCAATCAAGCCTTCCATCCCTCCGAGGTCGATTAATTGGTACCAGACTGGTTTGGGAGGATGAAAGCACCGACTTGTACATCGGATGGCCACAGCAAGTCATTGTATGGGCCCTATATGTATGCATTCAATACGCCACTACGATTCAACTGGAAGTCGTATTCGGGGCGCATCCCTCAGACGGGATTGTTCAAGGCCCCAAGACTTTATCTGGACTTTTATGTGTATATGTGAGTGTGTGTATGTTCACAATGCTAACATGATTATTTCACCTTACATCACACTACAATTACTGAGACACAATTGCAATTACTCGCTATTATACATACTAGCAGGCTCGATGTAAGAAAAAGATGTTTTCTAGGGGCAAGAAATGGAGGGTATCAGGTCCTAAAAATATCTCTTACTCCATGTGGTTGCCAATGACCACTTAGCCTGCACAATTACAGCTCAAGTTACCACCCCATGGCTGTTTTCATTACTTTACATCAGTTTTATGGCCTACCCCCTATTGATCATTGTACTGATCGCAGGCATTTCTTTCGCTTTTTCGTTTCCTTTTCAACGACCGAAAAGAGCTTCCTTTTTTTAGTTTCCTGGAAAATTTCCAATTTTATCGCGGAAATCTGTCATTTATCTGTGGTACATACTTCTGGAATGATCACAAGGGCGTGGGCCTTATTTCTTCTCAGAATATTGGTCTTCACCAGTTACAAAGGGAGACGGGCAGTAGGATCGGTTTTGTGCAATCGATTCGCTGCGCGCGGCTGTTGCGGACCAATCCCTCGCCGTTATTATAGCTCTAGCGTTCTTCATACAACTCAATCAATATACGATTCTTATTTTAGGCATGATTCTACTGTTAGTTCCTTTGTTCCTGTATTTCTTTCCTGCTGCAGCATCCTGCTATAATGCTTCGCGCGCGGCGTCCCTCTAGCGCGACGCGACAATTTCGTTCCTACTGCACCACACCAGTTACAACGCCCTGATTCTTTTTCTCATAAGGATAGGAGGAAGCTTGGCTAACATTCTATTCATTCTAAAAACATTATTAAGGACTCGCAAAAACAGGTACCCCTCTTTCTCTGCGCTCTAGTTGCTAAAGTTAGAGATGAAGGATGCCCCCTGCCCCCTTCCAACTGCATTTTCACTTGAAACTACGTTGGCTTTTCATCTGAATTTTCGATGGCAGCATCGAAAGGTCCGGACTCTAGATTGCCTATAAACCCGAATGGAATTGAATGATAGTTGTATTCCGTATCGTCGGACGAGCAGAAAGATATAACAAACGTTTAGTTGTTTGTGTGGTGCTGTCGTGAGCGTGGACAATAGAATCCCAATTACCATCCCATACCCCTTCTTCCTTCACGTACGTATCTGCAAAATATGGTAGGTTCTGCCATGCAATAGATAATTTTCATAGGAATACAACTTCCTTATAATTTTAAGCAAGTATACCTGACAGATAACTACTAGTATTTACCGTCTATCCGAGAATTTCAAAGATATGTACCGTACTGTCATCAAGAAAATTTCATTTCAATGTAGTGAGCGCGTTTTCATGCTTGAATTTTCCTTGGATCCTCTTTCTATGCTTGTTTTTTTTCAGAATAAGCTACTGGAAAATACTTACGCGTATTCATTAATGGAATGACAGTAGTTGCTAATAAAAGATTCGGTTTTATCGATTGATGGATGTGGCTTGTGAGATGGGGGTGTGGCTTGTGAGATTGGTTGTATCCGTGATGTATTATGACCAGGTTCTGAATCAGGAAACCTTTTCACGTTTCTATCGTCAAGTGTTCAGCTTATCCCTGATTGGGAAGAAAGCAAGAACGACCAGATCAAAACGGTAGTCTGGAACCTACATATGTGCAGAAAAAAGTGCTCAATATTGCACAACGTAACCAGTATTTAACTTTCCTAGCATTCAACTGCATAGTGCTTTTATCTGATACAGTCCTTTCCTTTTTGGAAGGCTCTGCATAGATTGTGATTGGACTTCTTTGACTGACAAAAAGAGTGCACTTCCCTTTTTTCATCGGATCAATTGGCTAGTCCTAAATGGCTTCTTGGTAAAGGCTTCGCATCTGATAAGGCTTACTAGTAATCAAGAGTTTCTATCAATTCCTGTTGAGCTGTATTCAGATCGAGGCGGAAGTAGTTACAGTAGTTAGTAGTGGGTACAAAAAATGTTTTACTTACGTACTTTCCAACTTCTCGGTTTTTCATCCTTGGCATTATGGTTTGCTACGTAGCATTCAATCCCCGCTTTGACGACAAGGGCGTGGCTTAACATTCCGACACGTCCTTGTTTTGTTAGAGGGGATCAAACGTATGTTGGACATTGCAAATCATCTCGAGTTGCACTTAATCCTTTGAATAGAGCGATTACATCGAAACATTAGACCGATGGGTAAAGAAATAGTTCCACCTCAAAACCTCAAACGGCAGAGGAATATCCCAAAAGCAAACGATTCCTTATTTGCTAGCCCACGTAGGGA
>UZAF01019042.1:0-21621 GCA_900617895.1 Haemonchus placei
TTTTTTTTTGATTTCTACATTAAATTAAAAGCAAATAGGTATCCGCATCCCGTCATGGAAAAAGTTGTTTGCGGATTGAGTGTCAAGTTCGACACCTTCTTGACATGTGCGTCACTATAGGCAAATAATGCAAACCCCAGATTACCTGCCGTCGCAGTTTCAAAGTTACTTTTGAGTTTAATCTTTTTTTCATTTTTACAAAACTTCAAATTGCGGTGATAATTTCGTTTTCTGGCAAGCCTTCCCTGCCTCGATCGCTGTCTCTAAGCTTTTCGTATTTTACAAAAATATAAAATCCTTTTTGGCAACCGTACCGTAGTTGATGTTCCTTATCAGGGGTGTTTGAGTAATGGGGCTGATAAGGTTTAAATGACATCTTCGGTCATCCGATAGTAGATCGAAGGCGATGGTTCATGACGCTCTTCGAGAGGCTTTGATGAAATCCTCCCTATGACGGAATGACCTCAATTCCTTTTTTCGCCGTCATTACTAGATTCTTCGCCTCTTCTTCCTCTCTCTGAAACGATGCCGCATAAGGTTGCGGACCAGTCCTTGAACTGACTAGTGAATTGCCCTTTCCGGAACGACTGGCAACCGAAGCACAGCGTTCCATCAATAGAATAGTCTTTTCGTTCAAACGCTTTGTGCTGTCTTTTACCTTCATTTCCAATTCTGAGAAGGTTACTAGAGGAAGTATTGTGAAATTGCAAAGTATTCTCCTAGTCTGAGACAAATTCTTCTTCTTCAAACCTGGATCCATTTACTCTTCTAGTGGCCTATGCTAGGTGGTGGTGCTAGATTTTTTGAATCCTTTCTTTCACCGTATGCAGACATAGCAATTTTGCTAGGTATATTCATTATCTATAAAACGGAGGCCATGACACGACTTGCCGAGGAGGTCCCAAACAGAGTGATCCAGGTTTTCTTTCCTAGTCAACTTTGCTTTTGACTACTCTGAAACAGTAAGTCGCCACCAAAACATCAGCACATGGAATCCCCACGAAGCGGAAAGAATCAGACCATGGAAAGCGTCTGGCTCTTGCGTTACACTGTGACGAAGAGCACAAGAAATGCGACACGTTACATAAGGCAGTGCTAAGATTGAGGATCGAATTCCCAGTTGTTCCTGCTGTACTTTTTTGATGTTATCATCCGCTATCATTTTGTAAACGACTTTACGAAGGTAAATGTTGGTTTTTAGGAGCGCCTGCTCACCGTAACAACCATCAATTTGTTCAATTTCTCCTGTGGACAGCCTCTATTTATTTTGTTTTTACGCTGAGTACAGTATATAAAGTACATATTTTTCCTCCATTGGGGATATAATCACGCATTCGACCATGCTAAATCAAGGGCAGGGCTGTAATTTTTATTCGTTTACTTCTCCTCTCGTCCTATCTCTTTCGCAAGTCTTCCATAGGTTTACTAAAGACAAGTGCGAACATCCAGGTTTTGTTTAACTAGAATATAGTCTACATAGTCGGCATAGGATCTCCTGCCTGCACGACTACAAATGTTCTGAGCGAATGAGCATTGAATCCAATCTTGAGCCGACATAAGCTCCCTGCACTATTCGTCATTATCCATTTCATTTCACCATAGATGGGAAGCTATCGACCTTCTAGTTGCAATATAGAAGAGACGGAAACAGCATTCGCCCACGTTATGGCTCTTACTATAGGATTTCTCGATTGCTCACATAGTGTCCCATTTTGTGGGGCCTTTCTCAATCCAGTACTTGCAGGTCACAGGTCAGGAAGTGCCACTGCCGTCGCTGCCGCAGAGTAGGTCACTGCGCGCGGCGGCCACCTTGTTAAAGGTTTCTTCTTTGACAACGTCAAAAGATGGGAACATGCAGCGCAGCTAACCACGGACTCGTTCACAGCGACCTAAATCCAGCATGGGGGAAGCGGTGGCAGTTCCTGACCCACGTTTTATATATCTCTGACTCGTAATCAAATGGAGTGCGTAGATATGACAGCAAAGGTTTACAGTTTTGGGGACCATTGCTACGGAATCCAGTCTGAGCTTTTTTTTTTTCAAAGACAGCTGCAGTCAGCTGCCTCTGATACTTCCTTCTTGTAGAGGAGTTATCACGTATGCTCCATAGAACAGTTGAAAGATGTCCTTTGCTTGATACCTCTGAATTATGGTGAGACCATTGTCTCCTTCTCAGCTTTGGACGATTTTGAATAGTTTTGGCTAACGAATTCTTTTGCATTGCACGCCTGATTGCAGGTAGGCAGTCCAGGCCCAGACCTTTTTGGCTTCAACCTCTTCTTGGACTTGATCGATTCTTCTCTAAGGCCTTCCACCTTGACGGAACGAAATTCCGATCCCCTGGCTTTACACTAATCGTTAAATGCTCTAACAGATGAGAAGGGTATGGAGATCGAATGGGAACCTTCTCCTATCGTTACAGGGAATGAAAATGGCTTAGTGGATACACGTAAAGAAGAGATGAACAAGGATAACAGCTTGAGTCAGTACAACACGCACACGCACCTGTTTTACACTCACTCTTTGGCCACTTGGAGAGGTGGCGCTTCATTCCAGTACACTGAAAGCACCTTCGGCACTCATACGCTCGTTTCCTCACTCCTTCGTTTTTTATCGTCGTGCAATCGAACGCAGATATACTTCTTCGCCAACTGAAAACATCATGGATGTCCCCCTTCCGAAATCCATGAAAATGACTTGAACGCCAGCCCTTCGTCTTTCATTTTCTACATTCTATCCTCTATGGCTGGAAGTCTTGAGCAGCTTCAATTACATTTAGTTGCTGAATCATGGAAACAGCACATGACAGCTAGGCACGCGGTTGCGCAGCGGTCTATCCAACAACCCTCAAAGACGTATATAGTAATTGAACAGATTGGTTCTGTAATCGTAGGCTCAGGTAACCTTACTGCTTCAACGAAGCCTATTAGGAGTCTGCAATGTCCACGTTCTACACTGAGTCGTGGTACCGGTTGAAAGTGCGAATCACTTCGTCAGGTTTTTACTTTCCGAAGGGTTCTTTCAAGTCTTTGACCTCGGAGGAATGCAAACCTTAGTCTGAACTGGTGTTTTTTCTGTCTATGACGCATTTTATTATTGGCACCACTCGGCATTCTCTAAAAAATATAGCCGAAAAAAATCCGGTTATTACTTACCACTATTATACTTCTGGTCAGACTGTGGGTCATGTGTTCAACTAGAGTACAGTAGAAATCAACCTTCTTATCCTAAGTCCTGCTCAATACCGCGCTTGTCTTTGAGTGTATTGATGACGGTAGAGTCCTTCTGGCGAATAAGCACCTCAGAAATGCTTACAACTCAGTAATAGAAGCTTTGCGGGGCGCTAGCATCTCATTTGCATTTAACAAGATGAAGACCAAAGTTTTCATCCGAAATAGTAAGCATCAATACCGAAATACCACAGCAACAACTTGAGCCTTGCTCACTCGAAGTTGGAGGAAAATTCCCAGGTCAAGATATTCCACCCTGAGAACCGCTTCGAGTTCAACGTCTATTCATAGCCATGGCTGCGACTGAATAGGTATTTCGTCCACACAATAATACGATGACCTTCACAGGTTGGCCAATGTACAAGTAGGTGTCCTTCCCCTCATAGAGGTGTCGGAAGAGATGGGTTGGCCCGGGGAAGAGAAGAAAAGGCCATTCTATTTGGCATTTCATCTGCATTCATCGGATTCAGTAGTCATGAAACCTTGTAGGACCGCGGCTTCCTCTGGCTCGCTTATCATCTCCATGGAACCGTTTTTATGGTTTGCTCGTTTTTTGCACTTTGTGAGAGCACCCTCGATTTCGTCATTCGTCGATAGCTGCTAGTTCTCTGGTTCCAAGGATGATCGCTAGGACCGCTTACTTCGGTCTTTAGCGATCATCCTTGGTACCATGGTGTTTTCTGTTTCTGCTTTCTTCGATAGCTGGGGATAGGCGTTTTTCTGCGCCATAATTCACCGGCGCTATTCCTCATGTGTGACGTTTGAATGACTAACTCCTTTTGAATCAGCGCATGGTTTAAATAACATCTTAATGCGGAAAACATTTCAAGGACTGCACTTCCTTCAGTGTTGTTTGACGGGAATGACTTAAAAAAGCAATGAATTCCAGCTGCTTTTGTGCGAAATATCAAAATCAGCTGATAATCTCTAGACTTATGGTTACAATAGAATTGTCCAGGAGAAGTTCAATCTTGTGTCATGCGGCAAGCCAAAGTAGCGACCTTTGTGGTCATTTTCTTCTCATCTCTACCCAGCTTTTTCTTTGTTCTTTGTACAGATCTTGAAATGGCGGAGGTTATGTGGTGGCGAGTTGACACTATCACATACATATGGTGGCGGGCTCGAATCCCGAAACGATATCAGCCTAGGCCTCCAGGCTTTCCATTCTTCGTGGTAGGGCAATTAGTGTCACAATCGTATAGGAAGATAAAAGCACTGGCTTAAACATTGGCTGACCACCATAGGTCATTGCATCGGCTAAATACGCATTCAATACGGCGCCTCGAGTGGAACTCGAATGCGGTGCGCATCCCTTAGACGGGATTGATTAAAGTCTGAAGACTTCAATGTTTACTTACTTGAGACTTCCTGAAAGTCTATGACCGTTCTCATTCACAATCACATCCAGTTTTATCCGCTGTTTCCCACTTATTTTTTTTTTGCTACCCACCTGAGCCTTCATTCGCGTGCCGACTTTTCCTGATAAACATTCCCCGTCGCCTTCAGACACTTGGCCTCTTCCTGCTTGACTTTGCTTTTTCCGCTGATCAATGTTTTCGATTTCATCCCCCTCTTCTTTTTGGTTCATCTCTCTACATTTTTCTGGTAACATAATCCCTCCCACCCATTCTTATCCTATTATGCTTGCTTTTCTCCGCTTACTCTTCTTTCAGTGGTCCTTTGTTGACAAGATTGTTCAATGCCTGATTGTGATAGCTGCTGATAAAGACTGGTATGAGCGGTAAAAAGTGAGAACCACAAAGATTGTCAGTTGTTCCGTGTTGCTGTGTACTTACACGTACCACGCGTATAATAAAACAAATAGGATAAGGGTGTTAGTGATAAAGGAGAGAAGGCATTACGGGGCGATAAAGACTGATAAGAAGCTATACTGAGTGATATCAGCGGAGTGAAAGCTGCCACCTCCTCTAAGTTTTTGCAGGATTCGAGAAGTAGGGGATGGGTGAGTGTACATGTCTTACTTTGACTCCCTACTGACAGCAGTTATACTTATTTGATCGCAGAACCGCTCCTAAGTCTTCGATGAACCATTGAAGGCAAAGAGAAAGTACTGATTCCCTATGGCATTACAGTAAGTAGAAACCGTCTTAGTTATCTCCATTTTAAACTATTCTCGGCTCGTCGTGAGATCTGAACTCATTTGGCAGATTACTTACACCTTTACTCAATTACAATGTTTGCGCAAAGTTCAGCAGCCCATTTTGGCACGTTACTAACGTATTAGCAACTGCAGGGCGTAGGTATGGCACCTGATGGCCACCTAAGAGCCCATTTTCCCTTGGGCCCTCTAGACGACAGGCGCTGTAGTACGTCGGAACAAACTCGTTATGAAAAAAAAAATACTACAAGAACTGTGCAAACAACCCAATTCACTATTCCGTACAGGCGGAACACCTGTCTTCTCGTTCTTCATACACCTCACGCAATTTATCGCATTACTCACTTCTCTCGTTCATCCATTTTATTTTCTTTCATTCACCCACTCCGTTAATCAGTCAACCCATCAATTCCAGTGGAGATGGATGCCACATGCCAATCAGGGGCAGCTATGTGTAGTGTAATGGAAAATTGCCCTGTTCATCCTAAATCCCTAAAATCTCCCCCGCCTCGAGAAAAGATAACCCCAACGCCTACGACTCTCGGAAATTCATTGAGTCTATAAGATCATTACCTTGCCTCCCCAATGATCAAGTCCAACCTACGCTTTATTCGTGTGGGACGGAGACAAATTTGGCCACCTTTGTACATATTATTTCGTTTTACTATGAACCACTGCCTTTGTCCCTGAAAAAGTTATTGTCAAAAAAAAGTGTACTCCTTTAGGTTGGAAAAATTGTGACGATATGTACCTGGTCATAGGAAGTTGATGGTCAGCCTTGTTTTCGAGCCAGATAGTTGAAACCAGGTTTGTAGTACGGGTGAAATGCGGACTTTCACATGACTTGGTTTCCTCAAAGCAATGTGTAGATCAAATACCCAAAAAATGTCCCTACGGTTCTTGGCGAAGTCGGGGCATGGCGCAACCTTAAACTAATCGACACGAATTGGTTTTGGGTTCTATGTTTCATCTAGGTGTGGCAAAAGCCGGTAACGTAAGATCGGCTTGTTGTAAAAATGTCGGTCATCTAAATGTTGACGTCTATGCAAACATAGTCGGCGTTTGTTGATTTTGTTGATAGCGACGAGTCAGCGAGGAAATGAAGAAGAACTCAGGCGGAAGTCTGATGTTGTACATAGGAAACAAACATCAACCCGGGAAAGCATTAGGTTCGTTCCCATGAGGTTTCAGTTACCATTGGGAGCATACCTAGGTTTGCAGTATGAACCATACCCAAGTAAAGGATGATGAGGAGTAAACCCTGCCTACTGGAACGAGAGCGAAAAGCTTGGTTTAAGCAGGAAACCACGTGCCTTGTGTGCTGTATCAAGCTGCGCTTGTGGTGTCTGAAACAGTCACCATAGCTGAGCATACAACATGCCCGATCCGCCACTGCGCGTGGCAATCCCGAAGAACGTCCGTTCCACACGTCCGTCGAAAGTAGGTCACCCCACCCATTTTGTGAGTGGCGCAGCCCACTGAGGTCTCGAAGTGATATTAGAGTACCAAAAAGTGTTAGTGGAGCGAATGATTTGCATTTGTCCGTGTTATTTTCTCTTTAAGCTGAATGCCGTGCACCAAGCGCAAAACGTATGCTCCCCCGACAACTGCGACGTCTGCCAAGTATCGCAGGCTGATCCGCCGCATGCGACGACTGCGGTGTGACCTAGTTCGACGGACGCGCGCAGCGAAGCGCACTCGGGCAGTCCCTATCTAGTTGTCCTGCCGCGTACTGTTCTGGCCCAGCATAAATCACTCCGCTCAAATGTGATTGTGTTGGACTGGAGATAACTTGCTCGAAAAGTACTTCAAATCAGAGAATACAGTAAATCTCGAGTGGTCGAGTTCTGACCAGGGAAGAAGTCGAAGTAACGTCAAAATTCCCACATATGTTTAAGAACGGCGAAGGTGCATGCCAGCAATTCCGAAGATCTTTTTACGTCATAAAAAACTTGGCATTGTAAAGCAGTGGATAACAGACATTGCAATACAAAGTGCTGACATGCTGTTATTTCCTAGAACTCCTCTTCTTTCTGGCAAAACATCGGATGGATGTGCTCAGTTTCACGTCTCTCACCGTATGAATGAAAGCGTTCCCTTTTTCTTGCTTCACTATATTCTTTATCGATTGTCTTCCACATGGAGCAGTGGTCAAGTGTCACAACACCTTGGACAGTTTGTGGGATCGATTCCCTCCACACCACCTGGGCACTACCACATTAATTTGAAGGGGCTAGCTGACTTTTATAAACTATTTCACGGAACCTTCGAGTAATATCCCCTAAATCCTCTAGGATTTTGACTAATAAACCACGGACGGCGTTTATCTTCCACCCACTTGGCTATTGCACGCTCCCGTAGACGAAATAACAAAATGAGGCTTTCGATCGATATTCCATAATCCTGTGTGGTTCCAACTTCCCAACCAATATATTTTACTCACTCTGTTAACTGTTTTAAGATCCCGGCACAGACGGATAACCTCGATACCGACAGAAATGAGAAGCCTAGGTGTTGTTCACCTCCTGCTTTTATTTGGCCACTGGCAACTTTTCTTATCAACTTCCAAACTAATAGTTCATCATGATAGACGCCCAGTCATCTTAAACAGCATCTTTGTTGAATGCTTCTGCGGATCCTCCCGTCTTTGTTGGACCTATAGCTCGACTTCGACTTTCGCACATACCCCGTCCAGCTCGATTTTTGCGTAATAGACGTCTTCTCCCTCTTGGCACTTCTGTTGAATGTCCTCGATTTCTCCTGGACCTTCAGAGATTTGAAACATTCACTCCAGAAATGCTTATTTCGCTTCCATTTCTCCGGCTATTAGTTTCTAGTCTCTAGGTCATCCTGAAACTAACCATAAGATTCGTCCGAGTTGTATCATTGTATCTCTACACATTTCTTCCTATGCCTTGAACATTGCTCTTCTCCGCTACTACAACACGAATGATCACTGGGGAGTATATCACGTCTAGCTAGCTACAGGGTTTGTTATTCGAAACACATCCCCGCCCGGATGAAAAACAAGCATTAACAATACGACGGAAGTTTTGCAAATTCTCGCAGAAAATCACTCAACTGTGAGCCTAATGCCTCAACATCAACTCTCATGAGGTCAGATTATTTTTGCACTTAACAATGTCAAATGAGGCCTACAAGCGGGGTAGAATGGGTGAAATGTGACGAAAACAGTGTTATACTCGAACGAAAAAGTGTGAGTGAAAGAAGGGATGTTTTTCCGAGTGTTTTTTATGACGTACTTAGATTTTGTAAAACAAGAGGTGTGGATTATTCCCACTAGCGTGCCGCACGCGAGACAGCTAGCCAAGAGTCACCGCGTGCGGCGAGAGAATTGAAAACAACGCCCCTTAATTTCTCTACTCATATGGCATACACAGCAGAGCATACTTCTAGCTAACATGGCGTAGTAAAACACGTACTCTAGTAGCGATTATCAGTGCGCATAAAAGTTCATTGTATGTAACCGCTACTAAATGTTGCCGTGATCAAAGTTTTAAACAAGCTCACCTCGAGAAAAAATATCGGTTGGAAGACGAATCGTTCAATAGGGCACGATCTTGATGAGAGAGCGCAGACAAGGTTGTAAAACAAATGCCCCCCCCCCCCCCCCCCCTCCCCCCAACAGCATTTTCACCGGTGTTTACGCCTCATAATCTTGAAACAATTCAATTTCAAGCGCAAAAAGACCGACACTAAAATTTCATGTTACCGCTGTCGTTATTGTTGTTGTGATTAACGATAACAATGAATAATAGTAAACACGTATCGAGGAGTTAGAGTAAAATTTGTAAAGATTGAAAAGCTGATACTATGGCCCGGAGTAGCGCATGAACAGGGACACATGAAGAAACAAATGAGAAGCTTGTCAGGGTTCACATTCGAGCTTAACCCATAAGTTTAAACATCGGAGTGGTCTTAACGGTGACTTATTCAATTATCACAGTTAGCAGTTAAGAAAATCCTTAATTTTCAGAAATCGTCAATTTCAGGTGATGCTAGTCCAGAAAAAGAGGTTAGCAGCAAAGTATGGCGACAATTTTGAATTTATACTTACTTCCGCACGCTGATCGATTCTTTTTCATGCCACTCGGACTCGTTATCTCCTAGAAATGGCCAGTCTTCAACGAATGCTCGCTGGCATAGCAACAAACAAAGGCTAGATCTAACAATAGGATCTTCCTATCCTTCCACTGCACTCTTCCCAATTGAGTGTTTATGCTGAAATGCAGCAGATCTACGGTTTTCCGTTTCCCGTCTACAGCGCGTGAACTTCCCGCGCGAATGCACCTCGCGCGATTTGCGGCAACTCGGGCAGCACCTGGTCCGACCTAATGTCACACATCTCAAGTCTATAGGGATCTTTGTAATTCATAGAGGAATCTGCCTTTTTTGAAAAGTTTCATAAAAGTCTGGAATATTATGTTACCATAACTCCATAAACTAATAAGACCCACCCGAGTAGCTTTATACTTTTANATTTAAGCCTAATGTGACGTGCAAGGCGAGTTTACGAAAAAAAAAGAATCTGAGAGATTTTTTCATACTTTGGCCACATTCGTGTAACTACTCTCCTGGCTGATAATAGACTATCACTATTTAGGACTGGATTATTCCAACTTCCTCCCATGGGTCAAATGGTGGTAGGACGCGCGGCGTATCCCATAAAGACCGGCTGTGCTAGCACCTCCATCCTAGCCTTCAGACTGGAGTAATACTAGCAAGAAATTGCCAAGAGAAAATAGTTTTGGCAGATCTGAAAAAGCAAAAATAGGGCTTGTGCCCTTGGCAAAGCCTGGAATTTGTTGCACGCACTTTGTGTCCCTAATCTTCCCCTCTTTGTAAACCAGCCTGTAGGGGTTCATATGAGAATGATCATTGGTTTGGTCGTTCTTGAGCTGAGCAAATGCTCATGTGCTTTTAATCAAGCATTCGGCAGTGTAGGGCAAATAGCTGAAGAATCTGTGAGTGATTACGGGGCCCTTCCTTCTCCCATAAGCCTTTTCGCTCCCAGAATCCTTTCCACCACTTCTCTCTTGTGAGATGTTTTGTGGTATGTTTAAAGCACAACATTTATCACATGACCACGAAATACCATGAAAAAACCTCCTTGAGTTAATAGGCAGTAAATTTGCCGAGTGGGAATCGGGAAATCGCTATTGATCAGGGAAAAATCCACGCGAACCAGTATTGCCCTTTCCAGATCGGCACGTTTTCGTTGGATCTCCTATGGGGCAGAGCTCATCTCTTGGGGCATATTGGAACTGAGCTTTTGTTATTTTTCCTCTCCGGAGGGAAGCAACGGAGAACTCGCAGCTCGGGACAGTTGGCTTTTCGGCTCCGCCCCAGACCCCTATTGCTTACCCACTAACATCACACACTCTGCTCTGCCCCACACACAGCATCTGCGCCTTCCCATACAACAACTAATGCTGCTGTTAGTCGTCAGTTCGTTTGCAAACTTGTTCGTTCCCAATTTGAAAGAGCAGGGATCTTCATCTTCGCCAGTTGGCCGATGACACGGTGGCGCTTGGTCGGTCCCACCGCGCGATTACCGTCATTTGAATGCTGACGATGATTGACGCCAATCGTGCCAAATTGGTAACTAAACATTGTAATTTGTCTTTTAAAAAGGTTTATGATCTATGATGGCTCATTCCNCCCCCCCCCCCCCCCCCCCCCCCTCATATTGAAATTGATTTCGACTACCAGGTCTTCGTCATCGACCCATGTGCCGTAGTTCTTATCAGACATTATTTTGCTGCAATACAGCTCCACATGCAATGATTTAATGAAAATTCCGTTAGAAAGGGATGCTTTACTTTTCTGTAGTTGGAAAATGCATTTCATAATTATTTATGCGTTTATGTATCCCAGTTTGTGTCTTCTATATTAGCTGTGAACTTACATTTCTTGAAGATCGATAATATCTCAGTTACGCCGACCTCTTTGAGTGCCATTACTTTCTGTTTTTTCTTCCAGATGTGAAAAGTTTTCCGATCGATGCTTATCGCTTAATGTTCTCTTGTGTTCTTAAGTTTTCTCCCTTGAGGAAATATGTATTTTCTTCAGATCCGGAGGGCATTCCATCCGCTTGGGTGAATTAGCGCCAGTATGGAAGATGCTCATACGAAAACGGGCGATGAGGTAAAATTACATTGAGAATGCTTGAAGTATTTTCTGTAATCTTCTAAAACGATAGTAGAGTTTGTTTAACCCGAACCTTCTTAGGTTTGCCGTTTCTTCAACGTTGGACCAGACGGGCTAACAGAGAGCCAGGTAGACGTCTTGAGGGAGAAATATGGCTACAATGGTACGTTTCCATTATATCTCCTAATTTATAACGAGGATATTTTAATTTTTGCTAGATTAGATTTGAAAGTCCAAATCAAACCGATGTTTATAAGACCATACTAAGTAAGGCCATTATAACTTTACTCCATACGTAGTTTTTATTTCAATGAGGTAAATTTTACAAGTGATTTGATTTTCCTCCGTTGTGTATGTATGATTGAAAAGATCTTACTTCGACAATCTGTTCTTCGTTAAGCTTTCATGCGCAAATTTCTTTGATATTAAGCCACTTTATTGCCATCATTGCGGCATGAATGCTTCGATATAGTCGCTCTTTCAAAAACCTCGAGCAGAAGTGCGCGTCAGTGTAATATTTGAATTGACGGGGATGTCAGGATAAGTTTCAGTTCTATTTGATCTCTGCGGAGGTGCGATATTTGAGGACTTCAAAACCGAAAGTGTCGGAAGTGTTTACTAAGAGAGGAAAAGAGAGTTTTCTAAAATGACTTTTAGCCAATTGATATTGACCAGTATTTATGATTACTGACAAGATAAATGTTTTCTTTTTCAGAAATGCCTGCGGAAGAAGGAAAGTCCATCTGGGAACTTATTTTTGAGCAATTTGATGATCTCCTTGTCAAGATTCTTCTTCTCGCCGCTATAATTTCTTTTGTGAGTGATTTATTACCCAAGCTTATTTTTCTTTTCTACTGAGTGTAATATAATAAAATGGCCATAATGCATTGTGACTCTTCCATCTTTTTGTTTATAAATGTTCATGGGCTTTTAGTCGAAGGTTTATTCCTTTAATTCTCAAAGTAGCAATGTCCCTTGATTTGATGAGGCTTCTACAATGATTTATTTCTTTCATTTTTGATTTTGAGTGAGTAGTTATTAGATATAGATATTTGACTTGGTTATTTCTGAAGATTGCATCAAAATAATGTTATGGGTCGGTTATGCGCTCGCGGCTGCTGCTTTTCCTGCACGGCATTCAACAGCTGCGCCTTTTCCAACAAATGTTTGCGTCTCGTCTTTTTTTTTTCTGACATTTGGCTAACGACATCATTTTCTTCAGCAACCAGGCAGTGAACAGGCGATGATATACCTTAGCTCGTCTTCTCGTAGATGAAGGAAAAAGAGGAAATTAGTAATTTTCTTTTTCCAGGTCTTAGCACTGTTCGAGGAACATGATGACCAGACAGATGCCGTTACAGCTTTCGTTGAACCTTTCGTTATTCTTCTTATTCTTATCGCAAACGCTACCGTCGGAGTTTGGCAGGTAAAATTTTGCTGAGGATCTCTTAAGTTAAATGAAAAACGCCTGTTCCACTCCCGCCAAGTCCACCATAGGTAGTTAATGTCTCTCCCCAAATTATCCACGCTGGACTGAATTCTAGTATTTCATTCAGAAGAAAACGTGATTTGAAAAATTAAGCTCAAAGTCAGTCGAATATCTTTGGGATTCATCGTTCCTTTTTATCCTAAACTGGAAACTCAACATTTCTTGTCAGACTTTATGAAATAGGCTTGGAGTTTAATTTCCGATTCCATATTTCTGTTTTAGGAGCGGAATGCAGAATCTGCCATAGAAGCTTTAAAAGAGTACGAACCAGAAATGGCTAAGGTTGTACGGTCAGGAACTCATGGTATACAAATGATACGAGCGCGTGAGCTTGTTCCCGGGGATATTGTTGAAGTTTCTGGTACGTTATAGGCTTTTCCGTTGTTGCTTAAATGTTCCATTTGAAAATAATGTAGTTTTCTGTGCTGCTTCCATTTTAATCTGCAATTGCCGTCTACATCAATTATAACGATGGCAAAGACCCAAAAAACAATCGATGCATTATTCTGACGCAGAAGCCATCAGATGATATTTTAGTCGGTGACAAGATTCCTGCTGACCTTCGACTGCTGAAGATCTACTCGACAACGATACGTATCGATCAGTCCATTCTAACTGGTGAATCCGTCTCAGTAATCAAGCACACCGAAGCCGTTCCTGATCCCCGTGCCGTGAATCAAGACAAGAAGAATTGTCTATTTTCCGGCACAAACGTAGCTTCTGGAAAGGTATTGTAACGAATTTGTTCTATTTTCACATATATCATAGTCAATTTCATTGGGTTGTTCAGGCTCGTGGAATAGTATTCGGTACTGGATTATCCACTGAAATTGGAAAGATTCGTACTGAAATGGTTGAGACCGAAAGCGATAAGACTCCACTTCAGCAAAAGCTTGATGAGTTCGGCGAGCAATTGTCTAAGGTGAGTGCAGATGTGGTTGCAGCTGGGTATACAATAAATATGTCTTCACATTGAGTCCTTCCTTTATTTTTTTCAAGTCGTTGCTTTTTGATTTTATTTACTTTAGAAGGCTCTTTATTCAATTGCCTTATTAGAATGCGACAACTCGATTACGTCATTTTGCCAGTAGAAATTCCGAGCTTTTGGTTTCATTTTGAGGTTGTAATTGTCAGAGTCACACCTGTTCACAGAAAAGGGGGATATAGAAAGCAATATAACTGGCAATTCGTCTGTGTATGGTAGCAATTATAATAGGAATGAGGGGTACATGTTTAATCCTCGTTTTGATTTACGTAAAGATTTGGCTGTCGGCTAGTAAATAGCTCCCAATGGTCAGGTTCGTCAGTGTTTCTTTTCTTGAGGTAACATGGGAAGTAAGGTTACTGAAAGTCTAATACATTTGGGTGTAAGGCTGAAGTGTCACAATTTTCAAGTTGATCGAGCAAACAGTGTGCTGGGTTGGAAGATCATGTCCTTGCCTATCGTTTTCCTGGTTTTGCACCCAGTGCCTTGTAGGGATGGTTCCGCCACTTTTGAGGTCAAAGCTTCTAAAGAGTCTAGAAGTTCAAAGTAACAACGCATCCTATTGATTGCCGAGCTGTTTAGCATTGCTAGAACGAATTTTTATATTTTAGTACAGGAAGATTAAGTTATTACCATTTGGTTAATCTTTTATAGTACTACTCGTCATAGTTACTCGCTATTGCAGGTCATCTCCATCATCTGTGTTGCTGTGTGGGCTATCAACATCGGTCACTTCAACGATCCTGCCCATGGCGGTTCATGGATCAAAGGCGCCATCTACTATTTCAAAGTGAATTTCTAGTCCTCGCAGTTGCTTTTGCACAGAAATCATTCAGTAATTCGTATTACAGATCGCTGTAGCACTTGCTGTGGCTGCCATTCCTGAAGGTCTTCCGGCCGTCATCACAACTTGCCTTGCCCTTGGTACTCGACGGATGGCAAAGAAGAATGCTATTGTTCGTTCATTACCTTCCGTGGAAACTCTGGGATGCACATCTGTGATTTGCTCCGATAAGGTACTTCCTTTATAATTTCTGTTTTTACACGGTCCATCAAAATAGGAGCATTAATAGAATTATAATTCTTCACTGCAGACCGGAACACTGACAACGAATCAAATGTCTGTATCGAAAATGTTCATCGCGCAGCATGCCTCAAACGACAACATTGACTTCAATGAGTTCACAATCACTGGTTCAACCTACGAACCTTCTGGAAAAGTGTTCTTCCATGGAAAGGAGGTACTTGATCAGCTCTTCTCAGTACTGCATTTTCTGCATTATCCTGTCGTAGGTTAACTGTGCTGGTGGTGACTTCGATGCCCTCACTGAGCTTGCCACTATTTGTGCTATGTGCAATGACTCGGCAGTGGACTACAATGACACAAAGAAAGTCTATGAAAAGGTAAGCTAAACCACAAAATTAGACTCGCAGGGTTTGTTTCCCTTCCGGACTATACCTGCTCGCCATTTAGTGATTCCATTTCTGTTCCTCAGTAATTGTGAACACATTAATTGAAAGGTGAATAAATTACAACTACTTACACTCTAAAATTTTAACTGCTTACACTCTAAAACTAGTGATATGAAGAGTACAAAAAGTGGAGATTCAACCAGAACAAGGCTATCAGAGAACAACACTGTTCGAGCCTGTACGGCTGGGTTCAAAGTGCTGACTGAAGCTGTTATCTCTGCTTTACATTGAAGGTCGGAGAGGCTACCGAAACAGCGCTGGTTGTTCTCGCTGAGAAGATGAACGTGTACGGTACACCAAAGTCTGGATTGTCACCTCGCGACCTCGGCAACGTCTGCAACCGTGTTATCCAACAAAAGTGGCGAAAGGTGAGGACCTTTTTCTTTAACGGCTTTCCCTATCATTCAACCAAATTTTGATTTTTTGTATAGGAGTTCACTCTGGAATTCTCTCGTGATCGCAAATCAATGTCATCGTACTGTGTGCCCGCTGCTGGCGGATCTGGAGCTAAGATGTTCGTTAAAGGCGCGCCAGAAGGAGTTCTTGGCAGATGCACTCATGTTCGTGTGAACAACCAGAAAATACCGCTTACGCCTGCAATGACTCAAAAGATTGTCGACAAGTGTGTACAATATGGTACTGGGCGAGACACTCTCCGTTGTCTTGCTTTGGGAACGATCGACAACCCTGTCTCCCCGAATGAGATGAATCTTGAGGATTCATCGCAGTTTACAAAATATGAGCGTGACATCACATTCGTCGGTGTAGTTGGTATGCTCGATCCACCACGTACTGAGGTATGAGATAATGGTTTTAATTCATTTTTTAATTGCTGACTGTCAAGTGGGGTCTTTTTTAGGTTATGAGCTCAATCAGGGAATGTAATCATGCTGGAATTCGTGTGATCATGATTACTGGTGACAATAAGAACACTGCAGAAGCAATCGGAAGACGTATTGGTCTTTTCACTGAGGACGAAGATACCACTGGCCTTGTTAGTTTCTGAAATTTCTAGTTGACTCTAATTACTACTGATGTAATTGTCTTGGTTCTGTAGGCTTTCACTGGACGAGAATTTGACGATCTCCCACCTGAGCAGCAGTCGGACGCCTGCAGACGAGCAAAACTATTCGCTCGAGTCGAGCCTGCTCATAAATCGAAGATTGTCGATATTTTGCAAAGCCATGGAGAGGTTTGTGTTGTGATTATGAAATAAGGACTTTTCTTGACTCGTTGATTACATTGTTGAAGAAAGCTTCTCAAGGGAACTTTCTGAAGATCCTAGGAATTACGCTCTAATGATTTTTTNTTTTTTGAAGCTGGCATTTGAAATATACCCAGGAAGTCTAATTTCATTCAATTTGAATTTTACTCTTTTCCCTTTTGATTGTCACTATCCATAGGTAGACTGTTTCTTTCGCATGCTTTTCTTCAAATTCTTCCCCAAATTAGTGTAGTTTTTAGCTGTTTCTCACATTGCAGCTTTTACATTATGGTCTGTCATCAGGAAATCCTAACAATGACTGCTGCATTACAATACTGAGTTATTAAGCCATCACGTTTTTGGCTGCTTCATATTATTCTAATTACAGATCACAGCCATGACTGGAGATGGTGTCAATGACGCACCCGCTCTGAAGAAGGCTGAAATCGGAATTGCAATGGGATCTGGAACTGCTGTCGCTAAGTCGGCGTCCGAAATGGTTTTGGCCGATGACAACTTCGCGTCCATCGTCGCAGCTGTTGAAGAGGGCCGTGCAATTTACAATAATATGAAACAATTCATTCGGTATCTCATCTCATCAAATGTCGGAGAAGTCGTGTCGATCTTCCTCGTTGCCGCTCTGGGTATTCCTGAAGCTCTCATTCCTGTTCAACTTTTGTGGGTCAATTTGGTAACTGATGGTCTGCCTGCAACTGCCCTTGGCTTCAATCCACCTGATTTGGATATCATGGAGCGTCATCCGCGATCTGCGAGCGAAGGACTTATTTCTAAATGGTTGTTCTTCCGTTACCTTGCAGTAGGAAGTAAGTTTTTTTCTCGGTAGTATGTTCCAATTGTATTTTCATCATTCCTCGCTTTTTAGCTTATGTCGGAGTTGCTACCGTTGGAGCAGCGATGTGGTGGTTCCTGATTTACGAGGACGGTCCTCAAATTACTTACTACCAACTAACTCACTGGATGAGATGCGAGGTATTTGTTTTATGTGGACCAACTCGTTCCTAACTCATTAGGGATTCTCCAGATTGAACCTGAGAACTTTGCTGATCTGGACTGCGCCGTATTTGAAGATAACCATCCTAACGCAATGGCGCTATCCGTACTCGTAACGATTGAGATGCTCAACGCTATCAACTCGTTAGTTTCTTCACGTCTACTATTTTAACCTATAACCTTTCAGTTCCTTATTACCTTTAGACTATCTGAGAATCAATCGTTACTCATTATGCCACCCTGGAAGAACATGTGGTTGTGCTCGGCCATTGCTTTGTCAATGTCGCTTCACTTCGTCATCCTATACGTAGACATTATGGCCACTATCTTCCAGGTATGTTGTTCAACTTAATCCTTTTGGTGTGCTCCTTGATATCGACTTTACAGATCACTCCTTTATCTTTTGCCGAATGGATGGCAGTGCTTAAGATCTCATTCCCAGTTTTACTTCTCGACGAAATCCTTAAATTCTTCGCTCGCAACTACATCGACGGTAAGCCCGCTAATCGCGCAGACAACATACGGTCGATCATCTCCCTGATCGGCCTAGGTGCTATGTGGTTTGCGTACTTTGGTTGGATGTTAGGTCCTTATGCAAAGAGTATTGAACGTGCATTTGGTAGCCCGGTAGTGCGTGTGCATACCGAACTTTAATCTTTTAACGACCTCTGAAATTATCTGTTCCTTATCATCGGAGTGTGATGTTTCCTTTCTACCACTAACCGAATGGAGTGCTGTTATTAGGCGGTATTCACCGTTTTCTTCTCTCCATGAGCTGCTCATGCTATATCTACATATGAATCAGGGGTTTCTCGCGCCTTCTCGATACACTTGTCGTTTCATTTTTGTATGTGGGCGTTTTATCCCAACATCCTCGCTATCCACAGTTTTGATAACCCCTAGCTGGCAACCGGAGCTTGTGGTGTTCGGGTGCTTCGTTGCGGGATCCTATCCGTCTTCCTTGTTTCCGCTTATTCCTATTGTTTCATCAATATGTGCTAGTGTATGTCCGAATTTAATAGGTTTTGTCGAGGTACTTTTATAATTTTGTTGACTTTCCGTCTCTAATCTTGTCGACCTGTTGCCAAATGTCTAGTGACCTTGTGTGTCTCTTTGCAACTCAGCTTCATTCGAATTAATAATAATATTGTTACATGATACTTAGTTGTAAGTGGAAATTGAGTCTGGTGGAGTGGCCAAAACATGAAATGGTCTCCATGTTTGTTATGCGCTTGTGCGCAATTTTATTTATTCGAAGTTGTTTTCATAGTATAATAATTTATTTACAAGTGTTTTACCTAGCGTGATTTTTAATACATAAACTTGAATTGCAGTGGTAGACATTTGTTTTCCCTTGTGGTGTTTTCCGTTTGGTACTGGGATATATGTACCTTTAACATTTGGTCGATTTTCTGACCATAACATTTTAATGTGCATTTGTCAAGCCGTGCTGTTGTGTTTGCGTTTTTGGGACTAGTTTGTACTGCCATCGTTTTTTGTTGTGTCGTATTCGTGACCATTGTGCTCGGGGTTCTGTCAATCCTGATCATCACAATGAGCAGCTACAGAGCAGAAGGGTCCTTTGAAGCACGTTTGCATATGACCGCTTGACAAATGAGTTTTGCATGTGTTGTGTGTCGTTTTGGAGCATGTCCTGTCAATGTTGTACTGAATGTTCATTGTGTCTGTGCGTGGCGAATGTGTTACCTAACTTGAAATGCATACATACTGGAAAATCCTTCTCAAATGAACTCATAGTGTACTTGTCGTGCAACAATAATAGTAATCTGCATGGTATTCGTGAGCATGGGTCTTGGGGTGCTCTCCGCTCCATCGTGCTCAGTTTGATGTTCGTCTCTCGTACCTGAAAGTATGCCATTTTATTTCAAACTACATTATTCATTTACACTTTTAGTGGAACCACCAGCGGACCTTGCATTGCAGAAGAAAAGAGTCTGAAAGGTTGATCTGATCATCACTCCATTATGAACTGTCTGTCTGCATTGCGGCAAACATAATCAGATTATGGATTTTGTTCGAAAATATCGAAGAATTTCTTTTTCTGACCACATCAACTCTATAGGGATGTTTCGATTTAGTTTGTACTGTTTGTACTGTCGTCATTAGGTGTTAGTCGTCTTCCCTAATTTTTATTAAGGACGTGTCGAAGCTTGACCAACGTCGTTCTCAATGTGGCCGCCGTCGACTACGTTGACGGGTCGCACTTGATCCCTTTAGGTTACGTGAATGGCTTTTTTATTTTACCCATCTCCTAGAGATTGATTATTTTCCTTTTAATAAGTCATTGAAAAAGCCATCACTGATCGTCGTCATTAGATGCTTTTTTAGAATCCATGTTTTCATGTTTCTAATTATCTCAATCACATTTTTCTGGGATAGCATCTTTCATTTTGCTCAAATGCTCATTGATCAGTAGTTATAGTACCAGTGCAATGATCACAATTTTGACCCAGGATGTCATTCGCCAAAAGAAGTCTGGTCACGTCCTACGAAATATACGGTCTGTATTCGAGTTTTGCTATCAGTGATAGTTCGTTGTTATAAAAAATTATCTAACACAGACGCTATTTTAATAAAGAAGAAATACAATCTGACAACATCACTTTTCGCTTCTCAACACTGTCAGGTCTTCCAGACCTTTGAATACGTAATGGCGAAGAAGTAAGACGCATTTCGTACCGCAATATGGTTCATAGTCTGCGTTTAGCGGAAGAACGACGGAATCCTCAAAAATGTTCCAGATATGTATTGATTGGAGGAAGCAAAAGGCGTAGGGGGATGCGAATGCACGCACTGTTAAACAATAAGTTGGCTCATTTTACGACTTTAAGTGAAATGGGGCAACAAGTATATGGTCTATGGTTCGAACTTCATGAAATCTCTGGCGATGCCCATTTCTTAGCAGGAGACAGGTGTGACACCATGCATGGTTGACATTACCAAAAAAATCGAAGAATCCACGAAAAGAATTGCACTGGAACAGATGTGATTGGTCCTACTCTTCAATCCATTGAGAGAATCGGATATCTCTTTGCATTCGACATTCGACGTTGGCATTCGACTCGACGTCCGCTCACAATCGATCGATACCGACGGCTTGGCTGTGGAAGCGGGGGCGGCAGGCAGGCGCTTGCAGTGTGCCATCTCAAGTCTGGATCCAATATTATGCACGAATTGGAGTCAGCGATAATTGTAGATAAAAAGGAAAAATTCACAACGACAGGTAAGGTTGTTTAGATGAAGTATGAGTATTGATTTAGTTGGTTTGGTTAGGCCTAATCCTGCATCTCCAGATCTATTTTCAAAAAACCAAATGGAAATTGGCGGGCATGCCAAAATAACAAACAAGCATAGCAGGGTAATTAAAGTAGTAAAAGCAGAGGGACATTGACTGATCATGATACTTAGCTGCTCAATTCTCTGCGCTGGCGTGCAAGTTGGTGAGTGCATTCCGCCCACATACGTATTACGTCGAACGGCTTCGTCGTCCTGAACTTTCAGTTTTTCCCTCTGCCAAATCCTACCGCAAGAGCTCATACAACACACCAACGCTCGAAAAGTGTGAGCCTGAAGAATGATTTATTTAAACAGCCCATGCACACAAATTCCGACCATATATCGAGAAATACGCGATGTATAAATAGTCCGTGCAGAAAAGAGCCGAGTCGGCCGCATATCTCTGGTTTATATTGTGTTACGCTGAATGCTACAAATTACAATAAGCTGGGTTACTGTGGCGTTGTGAGTTACTGTATTAGTCGGTATCCAACAAAATTTGAACCCATACCCGCCGGCGCCGCGCTGCTCCCGGTACCGATCTCGGATCGATCGATGCTCCCCATATCAACCCCAGTATGCCATTTCACCGCTATTACATTGGTACTGTTTTTTGATTCACTTCTGGTATAATAGCACTTG
>UZAF01019043.1:7854-20295 GCA_900617895.1 Haemonchus placei
TTAAGCGGGAACTAAGGCCGTGAATAAGGTTGGTCTTCCAGAAGTGACTCTGAATCACATCCAGTCCCGATTGCTTACTGTCCCACTGCTGACTTTAAAGTGATCTCGATCGGATTGACCTGGGGTAAGTAGCCGGCCTTACGATCACGTCATGACTTCTGAGCGGCTCGAAGTTTAGTAGGGTAGTTGAGACGTTTGTTCGGGTGATTCGATGCTTCCAACCTCTAAAGAGGATCCCGAGAACCTCGCCTAGAGTTCAAGCAGTCAGAGGCAGCAGAGGTAAGTCAATAACTACGCCATATCGAGATTTAGGGAAAGCCGTATAAGGTGATAATGAAAGTAGTGGTAAAAAGGCGAGAAAGGAGGTGAGAACTTCCTCGATGCAAGAATTGGAATCGAAGGTATTGACTTCTCCCCTCACTCAGATCGCACAATAAATTTTCCAGTTCTTAGGATCGATACTAGTTCAACTGATTCAGTCACAGAATTCAGCAACTAACTAATTAAGAGAGGTCAGCCCTCAGGCGAGTGAGTGGGATAACAAGAATTTGATTCGGAACGATGTTCCTTCCTCCGGTTAACTCGGCGGTCATACAAAAGCTCGCTAACTCACAACCACGTCGCGTAGCGAATACACCTCGATGTGTCCGAATGCGAATAGATGCGCTCGTAAAAGGCGGGAATTCCAAAAATTTGCGGGAATGGTGTCGTTTTAAAGTTGTCGTTATAGTTCTTCTTATGGTACCCTTGGTCTTTAATGTACGCTATAGCTTTATCTATGACATTGTGATCAGTTACTGTTAATGTGTCCAGTGTCTTCAAATATTTGAGTTTTCAGAGCTGCTCAGTAGATAGTTGGTGCAAACTGGACTCGTTCATGTTACCATTCAGCGTTAGACGTGGGGTCTTATTAGCTAACGATTCGCAGTCAAGGCTGAAATGTTATTTTTTTTTTATTTCTGAGCATAANATGTTTTATTAACTGCTGCTATTTCGCCGCAGTACGCATTCCGGATATCTCACAAGGTTGGCGATTCATAAGCAAATCTTCATTCTCGGACGGAACTCGAACCCGGGTCCGGAATGCACAAGTGCGCGCGCGTTCGAGTCCCGTCCGAGACGGAAGTTTTGTCCATAAATCGCCAATCTCGTGAGTCTTCTAGAAATAGTCGTTCGCTCAGCTACGCGTCGAGATATTACGCACCGAATCTCTTGAGAAATGTAAGTAAGAAGCTGTATGCCTGTAATAAGAAGGGATCACATGGTGCGCAAATGATAGTTTAGTGAGGTATGCCTTGAATAAGTTCTTCGTCTGGTCGAATAGCAAGTTGGTAGTGCCCTTCATTCATTTGGTCTATCCCCAACTCCCTTCTTCAGCTTTCCGGCTTCTCTGTACACATTCTTTCATCATAGTGGACTGGCTTTCTTTTGAAACTATTAGTAGGTAAAGCTGTTCGATGGCATTACATGCTAAAGTTGACACAGAATGATACAGATGAGCAAGTGCTTGGGAATTATCGTCAATAAGGGTTATTTTGCTCCTTTTCGCGTACAGTCTGAATGTAGTGAGCAGATGGGCATGTGCTTTGAGAATTAGAAGTGAACGCGTGAGGATTGATTTGCAATCTATGAAATCGTTCAGTGCTTGTGAAATGCACGAATACGCTTATGGATGAACGGCCAAGAGGGTTTATGTTTGTTGGACTAACCTTGGTGCATTGCTCCTTTCGCCAGAGCCGTCTCTATTCCAAAGATTTCTAGGATTTACCCTTTTCACAATAATTATCAGATCGGCAGAAAAGACTAATGAAGGTACCTAGATTGCTGTCATAAAACACTTTTCACTCAACAGCCTGTAGTTTACCATTGAACACGCTCGCGGTGTGTCTAATGGTATACCTGACTCTCGGCTTGAAGCTAACAGAAGCTTTGTTGCTACAGTCGTGAAACGTAACGAACTGTTTACCCTAGCTTCTCAGTCAGGATCAGAGATTCTTTCAACAAAGCTGTCGCGATGACCTGAAATCCTGCATGTTCTGGCATTGCCACAGATGACCATCTTCATGTAGGAGCTGCTAGTCCTCAATCTCTTTATAGCGCCTAGTTTTTTCTTTACCTTGCATCCTCAAATCCACCGGTATACTCGTACTCGTGGAACTTGCTCGTGATCAAGTATGGCTTACCTGACATGACATTCTCTTAACGACATTCTCTATCATACTAGTAGCAAAGATGAGCTGATAGAGTGGCCAATGGTTCCCAGGTCTGAGCTGATGCGCCAAAAAACCTAAGCGGGGCAATGCTTTGGCAATTGTCATGTATGTTTGATGGTTAGACACCCAACATATAGAAAGAGGTTTTCGGTACTGTACAGTGATCTGCAAGAAAACTGTGTTTCTGCTTTTTTTCGTTGTGATTGTTCCGATTTTTCTCTACGATTTAGTGGTACTGAAGCGGAAGTGTTTTTCCTTGGAAAACTGAGCAAAAACTTTGTAAGTCGTCTCTGGTTCGCTGACTATGATGATAGAGATTTCAACTTCATCCTTGAGATTAATAAAAAAAAATCCCAATAAACTGATAAAAAGGCTTTGTCTTAGAGATGTCGAGCACCGGTCGCCGAACTCCTTCCAGACGCCAAGCATCAAGGCAGACCAACGAACCTTCGACTCGAAGTTAGTTTTTTAATGCTTTATAGTATTAAATTTACATACTGATTAATCTTTAATCCTTTTCAGGTGAAGTTCCAAGCACAGGCACCAGTACACCCGATCTTCGTTCTCTTCCTCCAAGTGAGGCTCCAGTGAACAGTGAAGCGACGTCCCCAATCGCATCTGCTCGTAGCGGTAAGGTTTTTGTAGAGTCTGTATTGAGGATGCTTGCCTGCAAAATGTGCATACGCGCTGCTTTTTGAACTGGTCATTTCTCACAAGGGGTTTGTGATAATTTGCCACTGCGAAGCGACGTTAGTAACATTAGTAAGATTTGGTCGTATCTCAAGAACCTCAGAGCCTAGCCTTACCTATGCTGCCTTGACCTTTTACATCACAATCTAAGCTCTGGTTCTCTGAAGTCTTCAAAGCTATGCGTGCTTCCCATTTTCCTTCTATTGAACGCTGAGGATGGAGATGCAAGTGTAGGCGTAAGCCAGCGGCCCGCTGTGTGACAAAGTACTGAGAATAAGTCGCCAGAGCGATCTAAATTGAGATCTTGGAAAGGGTAAGCTGGCCCGCATAAAAGTCAGATCTCTTGCTAAGATTGTGGGGAGGTCGATCTTGTTCTGCTTTACAAGATGTTCAATCGCATGGTTCACTCACATGAACGGCCAGTAAAAAGCGTTAAACTCGGATTTCCTGTTGTACCACTCTAAGACTTAATCAGTGTAACGATTCTATGTTTTGCTGATATTATAACCCATATCATACTCATCCCTTATACCCTTCCCTTCACCCTTTGACAATTCAGGATATGAAGTCTCCTTAGGGTGGCAAAAGTTCTTTGCAGTCCTTTTTCGACTCGTACACCATTTCACACGTCCATCGTGAGGGGAGAGCGCTCTGCTTGGAATTAAATGCGGATAGCGAGAGAACACACCTATTTCCGTGGTGTACATGACACGCAGACTCGGATGCGCTACATTGCGCGCGTCTGTCGGAACTAGGTCACGCTGCAGCTGTCGCATGCGGCGGGTCAGCCCGCGATACTTGAAACGTCGCAGTTGCCAGTAGCTGCTTTCAGAGTGTGCAGGGCGACCTAGTTCGACAGAAGCGCGGAACGGACGTTCACCATATCAACGGTTCTCCGTCGTGTGTCACGTACGCATACCCCGTACTGCGACACTAACGCTTTCCCGGACCTCATTCAGCGTCCTTTTTCGCTCAATCATATATGTTAAGGATGGTTGGAGGCGTCATAAGCCTTGCCGTTTTCGACGTGATGAAACCGCGGAGGAGCGGTCAGCGCTGCTCGCAAAGACCGTCGGTATTTATATTTATTAATGCGTCCTTGTAACTCAATGACTGGATATTATTATATTAACACTCACTAACATAGCTTGTTCGCTCGTCTCATATATCTTCATCCTGTCATCATTATCATTTGATAGAGTGAACGCTAACTAGTCGTAAGGGAGCTCTTTGATATACTGCGACTATCAATTAATCTTAATCAATCGTTACCTTGGTGCTGTATGGAACACGGACTACTTTAACTCGGCCTTTAATTGTCGCGACTGGGGCTATTTTTCTGCTCTCGTCTGTCGCACTCCCGTTTGCTCCAGTCCCACCCTCTGGATACTGTATGTGGGCAATATTCATTTTTCAGGAAAAGGCGAAATATTAAATGTAGTAGCATTTCCTTTAATGCCTCCTAACTTTTTTACTATTTTCTTCCACTCACCCTCTATGTACTCGTGCTCCTTTTACTTATCGACCAAATTTTCAGGAGTAAACGCAAGCCTCAACGATATTATTTGAAATTTCTTTCCAAGAGAGTGCTGCTAACACGAGTGTCAACGAATCTAGTGCCCTATTATACTCAGAACCATCTATCGTTTTTTTTCAATCACAACACCACTCCTATCATCCCCATTTGTGTCCTCCGGTATACCTTATCAATTGAAACCTAGTAAAGTAACGAGTGTTACAAGCTTCCAGTCTAATGGACTCAATAGATATATGGGCTTACAGATGAACAACAAAAGGCGCTTTTAAGAAATTGTAACGATATAATTGATATTGTGATATTGTAAGAAATTGTGAAAGCACACCTCTACAACTTAGTGTCAACTGAGATGGTACTTTGGCTCACTCCAATGTTTCTATATGTTCTATGTTCTCATCTGTTCGTATTTGAATTCCGTAACGGGCAGATTATGCAGATTCCGTGATATTATTCAACTAGGCATGGTTCTGATCATGTGCCGCTTCTCATTCCATTTTGCTATGTATACAAGAGGGGAGAGAGTACGAGAGTAGGACGTAAGTGGACAGATGACCAGCCTCACCGCATGGCACTTGCTGCACAAAAAGAATGAAAAAAATTAACGATCAAGAGAAAAAGCAGCATGAAAATCATTAAGGAGGCAGAGTAGGCGAGGCCTTTTTAAAGGATAAGGAGCGCGATGGCCGGATAGCACAGGTACGGGTTCAAGTCCCGCCCGACGCCGAAGCGTAAGACGTTCGAGATTTGCTTTCAATCTTACTAGGTTGGTTAGATGTATATATTTATCAATCCACACGCATACTAGACACACGCGTGTGCACACCTACGCGCAAGAAGGAGACGTACTCAAGGGTCAAAGTACAACATCAGTAATCATTGATTTATTTCGGAAACATTCGTACAACTTTTTCGAAGCAATGTGGGAGGCCTGTTTTCTGATTATTCTTCCACATTTACTCTTTTTCTAGAGTGGGCATGATTGAAGAATGATTGCTTTCAAATACCTGAACTTGTCGCACTTTCATTTGTGCAGTAGCGCAGTTACATAATTTCAAGAGGTTCTTCAGTTGTGGGACAGCTTAAACTGAACTGCTTCCATACTTCAGCTACTTCATCGCTTCGCTATGGCTCAGAATTGGGTATGTCCTCTCAAGGCTCTACGACAATGTCGTCTCGTCGCGGCTACGCCCGCGCAGATCTCGGTACTGCTCCAAGCCACCATAGGTATGTTTTTTATGTGGGGCAGAAATCTTCGTCTAAATTCGCGGATTCCGCTTAAACAATTTCAGAACCATTCGCATCGAAGGGCTTGACGATAATCTCACCGATGACAATTCTCAACCCCGCATGTACATTTGGGGAACAAGAATTTGTGTTGTGGACGTACAGAGGTTCGACGTTTTGTTTATTGAAATTTTCATGCCCACCAACCTGTGTTCACCCAACCAGTATTATAGGGCATTCCGGCTTTTCATTACCGAGTTCAAAGTTTCCTCATTGGATGAAGATGAAAATATGCTGATGTTGCCATCGACGGTATGAAACGCTGGTTATTTCATGAGTATGGCTGCCTGACTATTCTAGAAATTTCAGCGCCAGGCTGTTGATACCTCCATTCCGTACTACATGGAACGTTTATTCGAGATCGACCAAACCGATTGTCCGTATCTCAACTTGAACCTTGCTCACGTCAAGACGTTCTCGGAGCCACTCTATAGGAAGATAGTCGCATATCCATCGGTATACCATGTTTTTCGCTAGCAAAGATTTTTCGAGGAAAGGTCCGATTTCAGGATGTAATACCGTATCTGGACATTACTGTAAATGAGATCTACCAGGAGAAGTATAATCGCGCTTTGGCTACACCAATTGAACTGCGTCCTTTTAACGCCGATAAAACAAGAAATATGCGTAGTTTGAATCCGTGTGGTGAGACCCCTGTTCGAATAACGAACCCACAGTAAAATCTGCTCGGTGCAATATCAACGCTACTTTCCAGATATTGATCAGTTGATCACAATTACTGGTATGGTAACTCGTACTTCGTCCCTTATCCCGGAAATGCGAATGGGCTTCTTCCAGTGTTCAGTTTGCAAATTTTCTGTGGAAAGCGAAGTGGATCGTGGAAGGTTTGCCGTTTTGCTTTGAATGATGCTTTGTCCAGCAAAACTCGATAAGCTCCAAGAAATTTTAGAATGAGCTTACCTCGTACAGTCACTTCTTACTGAACACCATTAGATCAGTTTATCCTTTTAAGCATGTAAATCCCTGAATAAATGTGCCATTAAAGCAAAGTAAGTAAAATCTCCCTAGGATATTTATGTTATGTGTTTCCAAAAAGTGTAAGATTTTTTCCTCCTGAATGTTGCTAGTATAGTTTCGGTTTCTTGTGAACTTTCTGGACCTTCACTCAAACATTCGGGATGTCCAGCATAGTAAGTTTTTTCAGGATCGAAGAACCTACAGTATGTACTAATTGCTCAAACACTATGTGCTTCCAACTAATTCACAATCACTCGTTGTTCTTAGATAAACAAATTATCAAACTACAAGAGTCACCTGGTGAGTATGCATTGAATACAATTGTTCTTGAATTTTTCGGGCTTCATAGTGGTTAGAAGGTGTCAAAAAAGCATTTTGAAGGTTCTGAATCACTTCTCATTTAGACGATATGCCTGCTGGTCAAACTCCTCATACCGTGACTGTTTTCGTTCATGGCCATTTGGTTGAATCAGTTCAGCCAGGCGACCGCGTAACACTCACTGGAATCTTTCGTGTTCAAGCAGTCAAGGTATTTCTAACTTTTGTCTACCGAATTGATCGTTCTGCAATCCCATTCAAGCTACAAGCTGATATGAGTACATTGAATTTGCGTGATGTATGGTCGTAAAAATAATCGGTAAACTTCAGGTTAATCCTCGTCAAAGAAATTTGATGGCTGTTTATCGTACTAACATTGATGCGCTGCACTTCAGAAAAACTGATTCTTCCCGCCTTCATCAGGATAATGGGTTAGTTTGATCCAAATATGGGAATTCTAACTCTCCCTCCGTGCGCACATATGGATCCTTTCTTTTAAGTGAATCACTTACTGATGAACGTATTGAACAGATCCGTAATCTGTCGAAACGCCCTGATATTATTGACGCCCTGAGTCACGCAATTGGTAAGATTTCTTGGGTTTTATTACAGACTNTACTTTTACACGTACTAGGTAATTGAATGAAGTTAAGTGGAATTCGTATGACAATTTCTGTTTACGATTATTCTTAAGTCTTTCAGCTCCCTCGATCTATGAACATAATGACGTTAAGAAGGGTATACTATGTTTACTGTTTGGCGGCACTGCAAAAGATGATGAAAACACACACAAAACAAAGCTGAGAAGCGAGGTAGGTGCTCTGTTTGAAGCCTACTCTGAGCAGAGCATTGGGCTTTCTATTCTCTGATGTAATATTTCTGGTGGTGCTTCTCGTTCCGCCATCTTGTTGTTTTTACTTAGGAGGCAGGTAAATGAAATACATATGGGCCTTTTATTTTAGATCAATGTCCTCCTTTGTGGAGATCCCGGTACTTCCAAATCACAACTTCTGCAATATGTGTACCGTATTCTGCCGAGAAGCCAATACACTAGTGGCAAGGTAATTTTTTTAAATTTGAAATCGGTGTCACGTATCGTTTAATAACAATGTCAAGGGCTCATCTGCGGTTGGGTTGACAGCTTCTGTATCGCGAGACTCTGATACCCGTCAGCTGGTGCTTCAAACCGGTGCGCTGGTGCTTGCTGATAATGGTGTTTGTTGCATTGACGAGTTTGATAAGATGAACGAGTCAACTAGAAGCGTCCTTCATGAGGTAAATTGAATGGAACCGCTCTTGAAATGCGCACTTGTTGAGTATGAATTGCACATCAAATCGCTCTTCTCTAATTAGTTTCATGTTATTCAGGTCATGGAGCAACAAACTTTATCCATTGCTAAGGCGGGAATCATCTGTCAACTTAATGCTAGAGCTTCAATCCTCGCGGCTGCGAATCCGATTGATTCGAAGTGGAATCGTGATAAAACGATTGTCGACAACATTCAACTTCCTCACACGCTTCTGTCCAGGTCAGAGGGCTAATTTCTGGTGGCTCTTACGGTTTTTACTATTGGATAGGTTCAGTTTAATTCGAAAGTGCTAAAGCATTTTCGAGCATTCCTGCGGTACATTTTAGAGTTTATGTACCGCAGAAATTTTCATATTCTTGTGCGCGTTTAGGTTAGTTCCGAGTCATCTCACTTTGCTTGATATGTTACCGTTATGGTAACAGAGGTTGGTATTGTGTCCTCCATCGAGTCACAAATCTTGCTGAGACGCAGTCGTCTTCTAACAGCAACTCCTCTTCGGAACAATGAAGCGCCTTCAATCTGCTCCTATCACTACACGTACCACTCACTTTTTTCAGTCTACTCCACCATTCCTCTCAACGAATGAATCATGCTAAAGAGTCAAAGCTACAATGTTAATACCGAGGGCATTAGAATTTCAATTGTCAGACGGCTCATGTTCTATAAAGCCCATTGTCAGCTCTTACCGTTGTTATCATTTCCTGTCACCGAGTATCTACGATAGCGTGACATCCTACATCTTCATTAAAATGTCAGGTTCGAATGCTAACACGTTACGGATCTAGCAGCTCTCGATTGCTTTGCCTGGTTATCTGTCCCGACCAGTTGTTATCAATCCTTGTCTTAAATCGTCTAGGGTCTTTTCATATTCACACCACCTACCAAAGTTCGGGCACAGTAAACACGATGTGAATGACTTCCGATGGACGATGGCTCTTGCCTTTTAGGGCTTCTTATCAGTCCAATCATTTGTTATCGCTTCCTTTTTCTTATCACCAGTGTTCTCATATTCCTTTCAAATTTGAACTCTCCACGTCCATGGGGACAGGAGTTATGAATTTCCGGTTAGCCACACCCAAACACACACACAACACAACACAACGCAAAAATCAGCACAGCACATACAAAACAAACGCACATACTCACACACAACACACACACACACAAAACCACACACGTTCGTAACACACACACACACACTCACACACACACAACCCAACAATGAATTAGATTTTATGAATATTTCTCTATTGTTGCAATTCAGATTTGATTTGATATTCCTGCTTGTCGATCCGCAGGATGAAGCATACGATCGACGCTTAGCTAACCATTTAGTCTCCCTTTACTACAAGGACAAAGCCGAAGCACAAGCGGAACAACTGGACATGGCTCTGTTGAGAGATTATATTGGTAAATAGGTTGAGCAGTGTTTTTATCAATTTACTAATCGTCGCTTTGACCCAGCATATGCTAAAACGAATGTCCATCCAAAGCTGAATGACGAGTGCTCTCAATTCATAATTGATAAGTATTTGTTTATGAGAAAGGTAGGTTTTTTAAAGAAATGTAATAGATTTTGAGCCCAAACACTATAATCAAGGCTGGAGCACAACACGGGCAAATATCGGCATATCCTCGTCAATTGGAATCGTTGATTCGGCTCTCGGAAGCTCATGCGAAAATTCGCCTATCAGATACAGTGACAGTGGAGGACGTTGAATCTGCTTACAAGTAAGGGTTCTCTTTAATCTTTGCATTTTCTTTTCCTTACGTTCGTCATTACAGCCTGTACCGTGAGGCACTAAAGCAATCTGCTGTTGATCCGGTTACTGGTAAGGTAGATGTAAATATTCTGGCCGCCGGCATGAGTGCCACTAGCAGAAAAATGGTCCAGCAAGTAAGTCATAATCTAACTTTGAAAAGTTCACAGCAGTGATTCGTTTTTTAGGTTGCGGAAGCCATAGCTGGCCATTTGGAGAGCACTAAAGGCGTGAATATCTCAGCTAAGAATCTCTTTATGACTTTGAAACAGGCTGATAAGGTTCGTGTTTGGTTTAATTGTTGTTTACTTCTTTGACATTCGTGTTCACGCTGTTTATGTTATGAAACAGATTTAATTCAAATACATTGTTGTTTAGATGCTTAATCGTGACATATTTGACGAGGCATTGAATGAATTAGCAAAGAATGAGTTGATCGTCAGAACTGGTGAAAGGATTCGATATCTGCCAGTGAAGAATTGAACGTTTCGAGAAATTGCGCACGATCACTGTTGAATGATCTCGTCTACCGTTGATTTTATGACTTTTAATGAATTTTCCTCGCACTCTAGACTTCTTTGTAAACTTTTAATTATCCAATTTGTCCGAAAGTTCATTGTTCATCTTTTCCCATGGTTTTTTATATTTACATATCTGAGCATGACTTTTCAAATTATTCAATAAAGTACAGGCTACGTTGACTAGATGAAATACAGTACAGGATAGAAACCTTTGTTCTTATTTGAAACGCTTCTGGTCGAGGGTTGATTGTATCGTAATTCGTGAGAGCAGTTTGTGGCTTCTTTTTGTCATACGCTGTTTTCTTGATGACGGAATTGCCATAAATACGATGCTTGTTCCTTATGGGGAAGCTGAAGGTGTCAGCTGCTTCNGTATTCTCTCTTGATACCATGGTGGCCGCCATTCAACTAATACGCAAGGAGTGCGAAGGGATATGAGAGAAGCGTCTCTCTCGTGAGCGTGCATCAGCTCTGAAGTTTGACAGGCGTTAGAACACTCGATGACAGTTTTGCATATATACGGCAGAAAGCGTTGTCGAGTGCATTCTTAGCTGAACCAGGGTTTACTCAGCTGGTTCGAATGCATCCGTTTTCCTAAGAGTTCATGACGGTTCATGGAATTTATCTCTTTCATTCAACAAAAGGATGAGTTGAAGGTTGTACAATCCTGATACAAAAGCTTTGAATCTAACAATCGTTAAACGAGCAAAACCTATTTCTATTCTACAGTGTCGAGTTCAAGGAAGTCACAATCATTGCTTGCAGTTTGAAATAGGTACACAACAAGGTGCCTTGATGGTTACCCTTTGTAGAAGAAATCCATCAGCCATTGTGGGGAATCACATTAGCATTACCGTTGGCGGTTTATGCAGTTTCATTTGATATTTTTGCTAATAAGAAAATAGAGTCGGGGTGTCTAGTAATGTTTTTCCTAATGTTTTTAGCTTCAAAAGAGACGTAAATGTCAAGCTCAGCCCAAGTGGACTGCAAAGATCTCGCTGCTTTTATGACTAGGCTTGGAGCCTTGAGAAAAGTAAGTTTCTGTTGAATAGATATTTTTCTCTGAGAAATTTCTTTTCGATTCTTCATATTGGCCTGGTCGAGTCGGACTGGTTATTATTAGTCGTTTTATGCAAGTTTTCTGATGCTTGACCGATTTGTAGTAACTCTAAAATTAAGGGTTAAATAGAGCATAAAGCCTTTAGGCGTTAATCAGTCCCGTCTGAGGGATGCGTCCCGCATTCAAATCTCATTCAAATGCAATAAGAGGATTGAATTTATATGTGGCTTATATCATGATTGCGGTGACTAGCCGATGTACAATTCAATTCTTTTTGTCTTACCATGCGTGTCTTGTTCCAATTAACCGACATGGGAGGGATGGAAAAGGCTTGGTTCGGATGTCGATCCGAGGTTCGAACCCGTGACTATGCGTGCTCGGTAATGGGTAATGCCACTACGCTACCTCCGCCCAACTTTGAAGATATGTCGCGGAAATGTGAAGCGCTCTTGATAGGGGCGTGGCCGAATCGAAGCATGACGTGGATGAGAGTTATCGTGATGAAACGTGTTTGAACGTGCAAGTGTCACTGCGATGGAGAAGCTTCTCAGTTCACGTTTTGTTTGATCGAAGCAGTATGAATGGTAGTCTGTTTGGGGGACGGAACATTCACCCAGAACTGGATGGACGCGGCGAAATTCATGATGATTAAAACGACTCTGGCGCCTGTTTTTGGGGCACAAATTTGAAGTGGGATAGATAAGTAGCATCAGCTGGCCCTACTTACCGAACAGTTGCGGGTTAATATACCCATACCCGTCTGTTTAATC
>UZAF01019044.1:7023-21807 GCA_900617895.1 Haemonchus placei
TTTCTTTTACCAGGCGGCCACGCATGCTATCGCGTGCGCTGGGGGCGCTAGCCGTGAGGGACGGAACCACATGAGCTGATTTTCGTTATAGACCTTCATCGGATTTATGAGTTTCCGCTCAAACCCCGCCTCCTGTGGGCAGAGTCTTTATCCCACGCTTGACCCGGTTTCACCAGGCATATCTAAAGGAGCTAAGGAATTTCGTGACAGACGTACATAACGACAGACGGCAGACAGACGACAGACAGACAAGAGACGAAAGACAGACGACAGACAAAGCGCTTTATAGTAAGTAGGATGTTTTGTGTAAAGACCAATCTATCCGCTCCGCAGATGCTAGCATGCCTAACGGAAAGGTCAAAACAAGATCACTAACACAACTATATCTGCTAGAAATGCAAGCCGGTTCATATACATGCGTAGAAAATCTCTTAACGAGGCAACTCTTACTCCACAATGCATTCATCCACGCAGAACTGCGAAAACGGCTCCCCAATTTAATAAAAACTTCCACAATTCAGTACACTAATTCATTTTCAACAGCCCCTAATCAAAAGAACTAGGCCAGTGGTATTGAAGTGCTCCAGTGGGGCAGAACGCAGAACTCTAAGCGTAGCTAACGCGGCATAATTTGACTACTTCATGCATCACTTTTGTGTCTTTCTTAGAACAATCGGTGATTTTATGATGTTCACGCGTAATTCGTTCACCTCACACATTATTTCTAAGTCTCCTTTACACTGATGAACGCCCACTTTTCGACGTGTAATTCAGTTATTTCGTGTATTATTTAAGTACATTGCTATATCGGCGGATGTTGCGTAATTTGCTCACGTTAAGCACCATATTAACATTTTCTTCATACTCACAAACAACGGCTTATCGACCCGTCACTTAATCACACTTTATGTTACATTACATACATACGCAAATTCTTCGTAACCTTTAACAACGATACACTCTTACTAACGCCTTTATGGTGATACTTACTCAAGTAAGACTCGGAACTGCGGGAAATTCGTGAGGTTTATGCTGTGTACAACCGTTGACATATCAATCAGCAATAACAGAGTTGTTTAATCACTCCACTTTCAAACCTTGCATGATCAACACCATTCACTGACGCATATTTTTTATCATTTTTACTTGGGATTCTACTGCAATTAAACCTTGCATAATCGATACCATTCACTGATGTGCATTTTTTTACCACACTTACTTGGGATTCTACTTCAACAAATCTCGCTGGATCTGTTGCAACAGAATCCCACAGCCTCTAGGATTTGATGTACTTACATGTGTTGAGGCGGGAGGACCCCTGAGCTCTTGAGGTGGCGTGAGGTAGAGCATGTGTAGTGTGCGTGATCTTTGACTGGCGTCAATTATCGCTGGTGGGAACGGAAGCAATAAGAAGCCGATACACTAGATTCGACAGTAATTACTGAATATTCTCAATAGAGGGTCCTCTGCGCCCGGCACGCCTCCCTTGTTTTTTTGTTTCAGGTATCTCGCGTGTTCGCCGGTTCGGCGTTGATTGTTTTTTGTATTGTTTGTTGCCGTTCGTGACCTTGTTTTCTGTAAATTTGCCAAGTAAACTATTTTGTTGCTTAGGGCTCGCTCATTGTGCTCGGTCGCAAACCGCAGTAGTTACTACTTGGAAAACCGCAATAACTTTATAAAAGCAGAAACAGATTGTGACTCACCTATTATTTAAGCAGCTCCTAAGATTCACAAAAATCCAATCAAATTTAGATATATTACAGGAGCAAGAAATAGCAATTTGAAGCCCTTACTTAGCCTTAGAACTGCATTTAATATTCAAGTATTTAAAAGAACATTTTATAAGGTATAGTAAAATTGTACAATTCAATAATGGGATAGTAAAAACATATTGGGCTATAAATAACATAAATATCAGTAATGAACTTAATCATATTTCTGCATGCAATTTAGAAATTTACACAGCAGATTTCACAGACATGTTTACTATTTTAGGACATAGTCTTATTATAGAAAGCATAACTAATTTACTTAACATTTGTTTCAAAAACTCTGGAAAGCAGTATATAGCTACGAATGGTTATCGAGTGTTCTATACAGATTGTATCAATATAAAACTTAACTATAGAATATACAACAAAGTCGATCTGTTATATTTTATAAAATATCTACTGACTAATAGTTATTGCATATTTGGCGGCATTATATTCAAACAAAGTAAGGGGGTTCCACAAGGTGGAAACTTTAGCCCTATATTAGCAGACCTCACTTAATCATATATGGAATACGAGTATGCAATAAAAGTCAAACACAATACAAATGAAATATTCATACCTTTCAGATATATGGATGACCTCTTAAAAGTAAATAATCAGAAAGAAGTAGATGTAGACAGCTGTATTGCACATATATACAAAGATAAGCTTGAATATAAAAAAATACATATTTCAGGAGTATATTCTAATTATTTGGACCTTACCATTAGAGTGGTAGATAACAGACTTTTCACTAAACTTTATAACAAAACTGATGAATTTAACTTTGAAGTCATTAGATTCCTTCATTCTGATACTAATATATCGAATAAAACTAAGTCAGCGGTGATTTATATTGAAGCACTTAGAATTTCCTATACATACTCTAATACTTATTCATTCTTCCTTAGACTCAGAGATGATAGATATATTCACATTTTCTGGGTATGATAGGATCATTATTATATCTAGTATAGTTAGATGTAACTATAATAACAAATTCATTGGTTACAAGTTTAATCTCACTATTAATTACAATAATGTTACCAAATTGTGAAAGCCATTCTTACTTGCTAATTTGCATTTCTTATTACCTTTTCTAACCATTTAATTCATAATGCAGTTACTTCACTTTAACTTAAATCTGACTTATGACTGAACCACTTGTTTAAATGAAGTTTGATTTAGTCGTTCTATATAATTGGTTGCAGGTGGCCCTCCTCATGATATCATGCTCCAATGCGTGTTTTTTGACTGCGTAAATGAGTATCACGCAGGTTTTTGTTTTTCAAGTTATTACCTATGCTCCTTTATGTTTGCAGTGTAATTGCCATTTGTGTCTTTTCTTTTCTACTTTTTGTTTTTTCCTATAGCTCTTCATAGTATTNACTCCTATCTTTCCTGTTTCATTTATTACTAGGCTTTTATCTTTCACGTTTTGCTAGACATTGATTTATATTCTAGTCTTTCCTCTAAGCTTTCGTATATCTCTTATTCGTTCTAGTCAGCCTTTCTTCTATTCATGTTTCTCTAGTCTTTTATCATGCTAATCATTCATTTAACTTATAATTTTATACATTTTAAATATTTCTTATACTATTATAACTATAGTAATCGTATCTAATTCTTGTTGTTTCATTTCACCCCTATTCTATCATGTTTTTTACTCACTAACCCCAACTCACCGAAGAGCCTTGCGGGTTGAAGAGTAACGAAGTGATTCGTCTGAGTAGAGGCGAAACGAATCACTTTCCGTTGTCCATATATATTTAGTCGGTAATACTAACATCTGGTTTTTTGTTTATTGCACGACTTGGGGGCCAAGCCGGTGAAGCCTGGAAGACCAGTGCGTGCGGTTGATAAAAAGGGAAAACCGCCCATTATGGAGGGAAGGATTTTCGAAAGGCATCTGAAATGAGTGGAGAAGCGTCAAGAAAAAAGACGACGAAGGCAGGTCGCTAGAGGGTATGTCACCTCAATATATGATTTGAGGACAGATCTTCAGAGGAGAGGGCATGTTGAGGCGGAAGGACCCCTGAGCACTTGACGTGGCATGAGGTAGAGCATGTGTAGTGCGCGTGATCTTTGACTGGCGTCAATTATCGCTGGTGGGAACGGAAGCTATAAAGAAGCCAATACACCAGATTCGACAGTAGTTACAGGATCTTCTCAATAAGGGGTCCTCTGCGCCGCAGCACGCCTCCCTTGTTTTTTTTGTTTCAGGTATCTCTCCTGTCCGCCGGTTCGGCGTTGATTGCTTTTTGTATGGTTTGTTGCCGTTCGTGACCTTGTTTTTCGTATATTTGCCAAATAAACTATTTTGTTGCTTAGTGTTCGCCCACTGTGCTCTGTCGCAAACCGCAGCAGTTACTACTTGCACAACTCATGATTACTTTTCGGATAAAGGGACTAGTTGTGTCCGAGGCTGTCCGAATTAATTCTGCTTATTGTTGTGCATGTGTTTGATTATGGCGTACTGCATAAGTCAAGAATAACTGAATTCGCGCAAGGACCGAAGCCAATCGACCACGAATAGGGCTCATCGCCAACCGCGCACTCGGAGTACCAATCATTTAGGGAGTTCTTAGGCCTGTGACTACCGGACCCACCAGTGCAAGGCCAAGGAGAGATATCGCGCCAAGAAAAACGCCTTCCACACCCACAGCGTAGCTCAAGCGTAGATCGTGGCCGCCCTGCCCGCAGCTGTTCCCTTTCCATCCGCCACCCCCAGTGTGGGTCATACGACCGACTAATTCGTACAAATGCATACACCGCCAGCGGGGAAATGAAGGAGGAGTATAGGACACGCCCTGGTAACCAGGTTGCCTCCAGATCGCGTCGCTTTTTTTGCAAGCAACACCATTTCTCCTCGCAGTGCCGTAGTTTCCCATATTTTTCCTATAGACTCTACATTCACTCGCGCAATGGCAAGTGCTTTCGCTGCGAGGACCACACGTGGACGAAAACTGTACCAGCCACCATCGGCGTACTACCCGTAAATGCTGCAGAGCAATGGACCATCACACGGCTTTCTACCTTTGTAGCCAGCACGTCATTCGTGACGTTACGTTAGAAGGCTACTGCAAACGTATGCGCCGTGCTCGTCGAGTCACGAGTCGTCCGAGAGCTTATGGGGAAGAATATTTTGCTTATAAACTATCGCGACGAAGACCACCGGTAACCTATCAGCTGAGCAATTTTCATTTATTCCCTTTAATATGGTCGACTTATTATTGATAATGGACCATAGGTCCTCAACAACCACTTTTTAATTTATTAGTGTATCAGTGTAAACAAAAAACAAACAAATAATAATTATAAACTGGCGTAGACAAAGAGTCAGCTTAGTAATTTCGACGGTTTTCAATCCGAATGCACAACATATGACCTTATTATTGATAAAAGACCACGAGAACGTCGTAGTCCAGTTAACTCCTCCCCTCGAAGCCAGCATAGGTAGTTAGGCCACGTAGGACTCGTCGAGTAAGTAACATGTACGTAAATCTAGTCTGCGCAGTCGCAGTAGGTAAGCTCAGGATCCCGTTTCCATCGTCGCTAGGACCCACATGCCTCTCACCGCTCCCATTGCGGTAACTTCAGTACGACTCTATAAAAGGGTCGCGCCTGGAAGGGCGTGCGTGGGTCTTAGAGCAAAACGTATGGCCCACGCATCGTCGGGCCCCAGTCAGTCGTCCGGTTGACTTGGTCGTCTCAGTCGCCTCGGTACGCCTCAAACGTATCGGATGTGTTATACTATGCGTGTCACCGTATTCGCAAGGGAAGGCTGCGTCCTGCTAATTGTATTCACAGCGTCTACGTTGTACCTCCTATTCCGCGTAGCTATCGTAGCGAGGTCAACACAACTACGAGGAGAACATCAAGGCATGGACGCCCGAGTATGGAGTGGGCCGTCGTGGATCTGACTAGGGTTCGTCCCCTTTCCCTGGCGTAAAAGGCGCAGGACGCCACAAGCAGTGTTATTTTTTTCTATAGTATATTGCTACGCACACGCATAGACATGAATTTATTGCTAACACGAGTTATGTGTCTCTCTCATGTTTATGTTGGACTCAAAGAAACCAGGAGTTACCGCGTATTCATTGGCCAATATATCAGAGTGCCAAGGCATAGCGATGATGGTAGTAAATGCCAAGGATAAATCCGCCATAGAGATGAGAGAGGGGTGAGAACTGTCTCGCGTAGTCGTTGTACAAGTGGAGCGTAGGGGATAAGTACCATCTAGGACTATAGAGCCTATCATTAGCCACGTAAAACGCGTGGCAGGTGGAGCATGGCGGGCATGCAAGTTCCATAGGCGTAACAACCCTCCTCACCGAACCATGGTTGGATTCCCTCTCTCGGGACCTCGATGCGAGAAGGGGCAGGGGATCCGGCTCAGGCGCGACACAGCCCATCCGAATATTCTTCAGAGGATACCTTTTTCCCATGGACTCCTCCTCAGCTGGGGGTGGATAACCTCTCCCCTAAAGTCCCGTTGCATTCGCAGCACCCGATCGCCGCATTTGCACGCTATGAAGGTTTGAACTTCGCGAACCATCCGCTTCGCCGTTGTTACAGCTCTAGCGTTCTTCATACAGTTCGATCGATATGCATTATTATTTAGGCATGATTTTACTGTTAGTTAGTTCTTTTGTTCCTGTATTTCTTACCTGCTGTTGTATTCTGCTACATTCCTTCGCGCGCACTGCTTCCCACTCGCCTCGACATGACAATTTTGATCCTATTGCACCACACCCGGATTTGGAGAAGAGTGAGCAAATCAGGGTGTGATGCAATAGGATCAAAAATCAGAATCATCAATCAATCAATCAGGGCAATCGTTGCCTAGGCCATGCAGGCGATTTTTCGTAATTGCAGCACCTTTTCTTACGTAATACGATCAGCTAGTGCTACCGACCCTCTTCTTAACGTACCGGGGCAGTTTCAGACATGTTTTCGAGAAAGGGTCTTTTTTTATTACGACTGGAGTACTGTGCTGCTCTGCTGAGAGAGGTGTTCTTAATTCTAGGCGTTCAACACTACCTTTTTCCAAATCTACGGAAGAATCATGCACTCTGTGAGCTCACTGACCCCATTTTGTGAGTTCCGAAAAACGGTAAAGAAGCTCACTGCTGAAGGTGCTTACTAGCAGTTACATCTGTTCTGATATGAGCATTTTTCATGAGCCCTTCATGGCCTATGCTATTGAATTTTTTTTTTGATTCGAAAAGGCCTATTATGATCTAAGAAGAAGGGTATTCTACCGGAAAATTAACCGATAGAGCTGTTGGAAACCTTGGATTGTCAATAAGGTCAATCAAACAGAAGACGTATAGCCGTGAAGTAATGGAGATTCGATCATAATTTAATCCAAATAATTTACTCAATGAAAGACACACACCATAGGAACGTTGTACACAATACCTCTTAGTACAAACATTAAATAGAATGGACCGACATCTCGAGCCACGCTGAAATGATAGGATTCAGCCGAAACACTTCAGACAACACAATGATTAAACCGTATGAGAAACGAATTCCGTAGATTTTTCAGGAGAATGCATAGCCGAGCGGGTTGTCGAGCCATGGATACTGGTCTGGACATGGAGAGCACGTGAGGAATTGATGCTCTTGGCTACCCAGACCGGGTGTATTGTACATGCATTTGTTCGGTTTCAAGCATAGCTTCCGATCAGTGGTCGCATGTTGATTAAACGATTGAGGACATTTGACAGCATCCGACTGCAAGTAATTCAGTTTGTTTCGGTTTCCCACTGAAATAATGAATCAAGGGTATTGTTGCATTTATAGTTATTACTCGACCTATTCAAGCTCGTAGCACAACGATGGGCGCTATTGCAAAGCTTCTATTAGGTTGATGAATATATTTTCTCAATCGTGTTTGTTTCCGTAATTCGTTTTCATGGATGGTGGTATTTCGCAAGCAATGACACACAGAAACGAAATTTCAGCACGGGACTTGGCTGTTACAGTAATCCGGCATGACATAACCCCATTTTAACCCATTGACGACCGCATGGCCTGCCGGCGGGCCACACCATATCGTGCCCCTGTAGTATTTATATTATTTATAAAGTGTTCTTATATTTTTTTTTCATGTTTTCCAGTATCAGCTTAGCTCGCAACCTTCTGGAGAATCTTGAGTGGTCAAGGAATCATTCTCTTCCAACTACAGTTATAAAATAAATTAAAAGTTAATATAAGGAAAATGTAAAAGGCGCGGTCGCCCACGGGTTAGTCATTACCAAAAATCGTTTCGGGGATTTTTCACAAGCTTTGCATTTGGAAATACTAATGACGACCGTCTTTTCAAACATTTTTTGAAGTTGTTCAACGAATGAAAAATACACCAATGTAATGTAATCCTTGGAAAAAACACCTTTACAATTGCAAAATTAGAAGATTTTCTAGGACCACGCTGTATGTAGTTTCATTCAGGCCTGATGTAATGTTTTGAGAAGAAGAATTGGAAGAAAGTAGAAATTTAGAAGGATGAAACAAAAAATACAACTGCAGGCAAGGACACGGTGTGGGTGGTGGATATGATAGGGGATTACTGTGAGAGCCGAGTGCCGTACTGAATTCTCGTCTCTGTTCAATCACGCTAACTATCCCTCGCCCACCCTACATATGAAGGTCACAATGCCGCACAATTTTCACAAGTTCGACTCGGAGGATGAGGTCAGGAAGGCACTCGACAACTTTCTCAAGTTCCTCATCCTTTTGGGATTATAGAATCGACATGCTGCCTGAACGTTGGCGTCGAGCAGTGGATGGTGATGGTGCCTGCATCTACTCTTCAGGATGATTCGCTACTGAGATATTTACAAGAAAATCGTGGAAAAGGATATATGCATAAACCTAATAGTTTAGCTATACGTGACGCGTATCATCTTCGCTATAAAGCACCTTGGTGCAAACACCTTTTTTTCATGATCATGCATTTCAAAATCATGCATTTTTCCTGTGAACGCCATTGAAATATAGACGTGAAAGGGAGAAGACCAGTCTCCAGCTCGTCAATCAGGGTGTTACCCCATTGTTTTGGCTAAAACTGTGAGTCCCTGGGTGAAATATAAACGTCAAACAAAAAAAAAGAATACCCGTAACATCTGGTTCAGTGGCAGAGGGTGCTGCATCCATTGGATAAGTTGTTTCAAAGTGACGACGTAGACATCTTTTCTGTACAGCACCTCTTCAAGGAACCTGAACCATGGCATTAATATTATGATGTCAAAGCACAGACAGCCATTCATCGGGCAGTAGATTTAGGTGACCAACCGCTGCAGTGCTTGCATGCCGGTGTTTTTTCCATTTAGTTGAAGTAGGTCGGCATTTAGCGAGAGCACAAACGGTGCGCGATTTCCAAGATAACTACGATCAAAATTCGAAAAGAGCATATTGGTCTGTAAGAAGAAATGATGATTCGAAAGGGGATTTTCGTCTCCCGATGAAAACAGGTTCAGGTGATGAGATTGAAACATGTCTCAAGTCAGCAGAAAATAATCATTAAATAGATGCACCCATGTTCATGTAATAAATGCACCCATGCACTCATGTTTGTGTACACGAACCAGTTGATCTACAGTCGTATTTAGGTCCACAGCAGCGCGGACCATACTCGATCTGCGGTAGGCGTCGATTTGTGGTATGTACGACCCATAGAACTGATTGAGCGGTATAGCCCATAAACCCGGAAACGATCTGAAATGGTCGCATCACTTGATGAATTACACACGATGTGGCACAGGCTATATCAACCTCATGCAACCTTTTTAGGCTGAACTCACGTAAGTTTTGTTGAATCAAAAATATGGATGCTACATACATTGCTCCTCCATAGAAATGAGATATAGTGAAACACGAAAAAGTCGTGAACTTAGGACAGCGTACTGTTTAAGCTCCATCTGTTCGCCCAAAACTAAGCATGTAACTTTTTGCAGTAGACATTCAGCAAATCGCAGTCACTTTCAACCCGCTCGGCGCATAATTATTTGACAACAATGCAGTAATTGTTGTATAATTGGAAAATTTTAGCCAACCTTTGTTAACAGAGAAAGGAATAGTTCTTAATCATATATTGATCGTAAAATATTAGGTCCCAGGTATATAATTAAATTATATATATAAAACAATTCAAAAACAGGCAAATTTCCATTAAAATGACTGTTTGAATTACCTAGAAGACTTTCTACTTTGTAGAAAACCTAATATTGAATAAGGCTATGAACAAGCTCTTCTCTGAACTCCCATGCTCAACGGAATGGAAAACCATTAGCCCGATTTTCTCAACCTCATGACATCTGCGTGCCAAGTGTCGATACAGGTTTCACGCTTTCACTCATAGTTTAATAAATGGACTGTACTTACGCAGTAGGGCATTGAGCATCGTAGCAATCCCAAGGTACCGCGTAGTCCAGGGTTTGGGGCCAATATGGCTCTCCATTTATACCAGGGTTGACGGACATGGAGTTGTCATAGACGAAACCGACATTTGCCATCATCTGAAAACTTGTATTTGACCGCCGGTCCAATAGACGGGATAAAAGTCTCTAAGGGATAAGGGAGGAGGTCTCTCAATGCCAATCAATACCATTAAAGGGATGTGGCCCGCATTCGACTCCCATTCAGAATCTAAATGGCGCAGTGAATGCGATGTGCGATCCTTTACAATGACTTGCGGTGCCGCCGACGTACAAGTCATTGCTTTTACCCGCGCATCCTTTATCGTTTTTCTGTTAACAGTTAGCCGGCACCACAGGGCTGATAACCTGGGATGGCCTGACCGAGTAACGATCAGGGTTCTGAGCCCTAGATCGTGAGTGTGTGGTAACTGCTGCCACACGCCACCGCCACCGTATAGACAGCATACTTTTCATTAATAAGTTGCATTGGCCTTCACAGAGTGAAACTCAGCGCTCGATTTTAAATAAGAGTGAACATTCTCCATCAATTAAGAATTAAATGGAATGTGAGCAAGTGTTCCCATAACGCTGCATAGCGCTGCATATAAGAAAACGACGCATTTCGCGCGCCACATCCACTCACTACTGCCCACTTCGTCCGTCAACGAGTCTGGAAAAAACGAGACAACTACTAAATTTTAAATACTTCATGGCCTATTAAGTGTATTTGGTGTATGTGGAGCGCTTCTAGTGAAAGGCTGCATACGCCATGCTCACCTCAAATTGCTCATCTCCGCCAAGAACCAGTTGTGGTGCTCGCAAACCGATGATCTCCTCTTCATTTGTGTTCGCGAACTTGGCTATAATTCGACGTTGACCATCCATTTCGTTCAGCCATCTGTTCGCGTCCGCTTTTTCGAGTGAAACGTGGCTATGAAGTAAATAAGTCAGTTTTATATTACTACTTGAGAATCCATAAAGAAAAAGCTCACGAAATCGAATTAGACGCGAGCTCCATTCCTTGTTGGAACAGCCACTGTACAGCGTCGTAGTTGGTCCACTCATGAGACACAAAAAATGTTCCTTTCACAGGGCAGCCGTTCGGATTTCTGATGAACATGAATAAAAGGCGGAAATACACATACATCGAAAAGAATACTAGTTCTTCAATGTGGAATTTTTGGTTGTGTAGTCAACGGACTACAACATGAGGACGTGTTGCAGCAGCGGTGGGTCAACCAAATACTACATATTCAGGAATTTCCTTGATCCACGAATCGCCACTGCTTACTCATTTTGCAAATTATGCGATGGCTACATGAACTGGTAATAAAGCATGGGTCATGTTCGAATCTATAAAATATTTCCCTCTCTCAATATGTTCTTCTTCCCTCAGGGTCCGCCTTTCTTGTGAGCCGTTTCATCCTATCTATAGCATCTTCTGCTGTCACCTTGATTTCAGCTTCTCCTTCATCCCCTCACCTTTTTTTTTGGAAATTCTCGTACTCCTTGGGCACTCCTTGAGCTTCGAACTTCACTGCTTCCCAGCACAGGCACTGCTATTTCACCTTTGATTGAATAGGGGCTGTTCGCAAAATCGTCCTTCTTTTTTCTCATTCGGCCCAGTCGCGTTCAACAACGGGGTATCTCAACACACTCATTTCTGAGAAGTGAGGTTGCCCCTAATGATTGCTGCCCAGTAAAGGCTAGTACTTGCTGTCTTAGACTCTCGTTAACCTCACCAACCTGTAGACCTCATCACTGTACGGTACAATTCTTTTTCGAGCATCCTGGAGCAGTGTCGATCGCAGAGAACACCACTGAACTCTTTAAACTTCTTTCATGTAGACTTGATTCAAGCCTGACAGCCCATGCCTCTTCTGTATCCACCCTACGTATCACCGGGTCTCTTTCCATCATCGGACTCTCCGCTCCGTGCTTGCCCTTATTCTGTTGGGAAGTTCGATATCAATGCCCGCTAGGAGAGATCTGTGCTGAGTGGTCAATTCTTAGCCAGACGTGGCCATAGTGTCCTTAACATTCGAAAGACGAACTGTTAGGGTAGCATGATGAATTGTCGTTTGTTTCCTTGTATCACTGCGAATCACCTTCTGAAAGCTTCCTTCGTGCGAAGAAGATTTTAAAGACTGCTCATCGGCTAAGGCCAGTCTGAGGACTCTCTCTTCTAATTCTTTTCTGACTCCAATTCCTATGAGTTCTCATACCTCTCCCAAGTCCCTCGGTTCAATGCCACGTAGACATTCTGTCGCTCCATGTGGTTAGATGGCCCTCTTCCTAAACCGATCTGTTCTGACAGCATCATCAAGGTTCAAATAAGATTCATTTTCTTCGTACTCATGACAACCCCCTCGCAATGCATACAAGACTCCTTTGTGTCCATTATCACAGAAATGACTCGTCCGCTGATCCTTGGCAGCACAGGCAGAGTCTGCTGAGAAGTTCGGTATAGCTGAAGAAACAGTATTTCGTTTGTTATCTTCGCCGTTGTAGTAGAGCTTGACACCTCCTTCAGTTTCTCTACCTTCGCTCCTTTTCAGTGTCTCTTCTGAAGGCTTGTAGCAGAGATACCTCTGCACTTCATTAGATTGGTGGTCTCCTGGACTTTCCAGTAAGCTATTCAACATTCACAGTCCCAATTCGAATTGAGATCATTAACTCCACGGCAGTCCACAGACTCGGACTAGGGTTGTGCGCTTCACGTACGGCTTCGGGTCCCCTTCGAGGTCGAGGTTTTTTTCCATAAATCGCAAATCATGCGAAAATACTGCATCGTGTACAACGGTGAAATAATAGCAGTCATAAGACAGAAAACAAAGTTCAAACAAGCAATGCCACCCAGCTCACAGTTTAATGGCACAATGCCGATACTGGCTAATCAGCTCACTACGTTGTACATGTGGGTGACCTTGAATTATGGCTCGGATGATTAGGAAGGCAAGGGCAAGCAGGGCCTCGACCGTGTACGGGATAAAAAGCACGATGCTTGTAAAGCACAGATACGGATTTGAGTTCATTCGAGACCGAAAATTTGTCGATACACGCCAACCTTGTGAAGCTTTCGAACTGCCTAATCTTTACATTGAGTGGACTCGACCGCATTAAAATAAGATTAACGAATGAGTTTTTGCAAAATGTAATTGATCATATGAAAAGAAAAGAAACCACAGTGAACCCACCTATATTTAACTGTCTCAAATAATTCCAAGTAGTCAGGTAAGGTTCGGCCATTCACAGCATCATCAAATGTTAACACCACAAACTGTGGAACAGTATTTGGTGCAAGTCCACCCGGAGGTTTTCGACCGGAAAAGTGAAAAAATCTATCAGTTCTAACTAAATCCATTTGAATCCCACCTGTTACTGAACAGAAGCATTCAGGAAGACGGCAACTAGCTTCATCGCATCGCTTGGCTGGAACCCTTGGCGAAAGCAACTTTGAAATGAATTGAAGACCATTTCCAGGCGAGAACTTGACTGGTGATGATTGTGAGGCTAAATTGACCTGTTTTATCACCAGCACTGAAGGGTTGGGTCGAGAACCTCATCTGAACACCCACTTCCTCATCCAAGAGAACGGAAAAAACACCATGTCGGGGAAGCTGTTCCACCATCAAACCGAATACTTACCAATATGTCTACAGTAACCATCTTCAACATAATGATCAGTTGTGCATTGACATGAAGCGCCAACGCAGACCGAGTTCCCGGCACATTCCTCTCCGGAAGCACAAGATCCTCCCGGAAGAGAGAACGGGCTCGCATCTGAAAGTTAGCTTGCACCCATACTGGAGACCAGCCTACACGGTGACTTCGCTCAACCATTCGAAGAGCGCACACATATTTCTTCAAAACGGTTTTGCGAATATTGTAAGTTGTTTGGCAGTACCTTTACTCCCGCATACTCCGCCCTTGATCACGTGATTAGCAGCGCACACACAGGTTTTCGAATCACCATCACATATGGATCCGCCCGTGCACATTTCGCCATTTTCACAAGATTCACTGGGTGCGGCATGAGGGATTTGACTGGCTGGAACAGACATTTCTTAACAATAACAAGGCGAATACATCATTCTCAATCTTCATCTGCAACCCTTCACAAGCACAGTTCACGATAAATTTGAGGTACCCGTTTTTATTCGAACAGCGGAAGTATAGATCGTATAGTTCATCGGTAGTGAAGGAAGCGAGAAAATTCGCCAATTTTGTGAGAAATAAGGCTTCTCAAAAGTAGGGAAAAAAGAGCTTGGACGAGATTAGCAAGACGAAAATGACATGGAGGGCATACTCGGACGTGATTCCGGTTGTTGCAATTGCGCAAAGAGCTGACTACATCAAGCCAGAACAAGCCGTTTTCCGACATGATAGCGCCAGACATGGTATAAGAGGGGACCACAAATTCATCCTATGGGGAAATCCCAGAAACCATTTTTTTCCTAAACTGTGCCTTTAAAGGCACCGTTCGCAATGATTCAATGGGCGGATGTGTCGATGACGTGTCCGCCTCTCATTCGACGCCACGTCTGACTGTCTGACGTGACATCGAATGAGAGGCGGACACGTCATCGTCACACCCGCCCATT
>UZAF01019045.1:0-22475 GCA_900617895.1 Haemonchus placei
TAATAGTTCAGGGTCTAATAGTAATAGAATACTCGACTTCGGCTAATCCGTGATTGATTTTCTGCCGTTTCACAGGTTGGCCAATGGCCTATATCTGGGAAGAAGTAGTGGCTTTATCCTAGTGATTAAAATTCAAGGAAAAAGGGTGATTTTCAAAAATGCGATCACACTCAATATGTATGAGCACCAAAAAAGCAAATGCGAATCAAACGATTTTCATGAAGTTCGGTCCCGATTTTGCGAAACGATTCCGAGAAGTGCGTTATGCAAGTGTTCTTCACGTGGGGTGTGAAGTTTAGTCGATTTTATAAGCGCATCGACTCATCACAATCGATGAGAAGCAATGTGTTATGCTGTAGGGTTGTTTATCATAGGCTTACCGTAAATCCATGCATCGACGAGTTGTTTTTCTCTTTCATGGAGTACGTGCTAAACTCTTGCAAAGCAGTATTCCGCTTCATTTTGGCTATCTGCAGCTCTTCCTAATCTTAAGCACTATCGGAAACGGTTTCCCGGTTGGAGTTATGTGATACCTCCTCTGGACATTATAGCTATCAGAGGAGGTGCAGGAGAAACAGTTTCTTCGACTTCCACGAAATGATTGCGCAGGTTGCCGTGAGTGGTGTCTCGTAGTTCGAGACTGGAGTACCCTAACACTTCCCATTTTTCCAAACAGAAAAGGGTAGGGCCGGTCGTTGAATCAGAATTCTTCACGGTCTATCAAAGCCGGGCTTGAAAATGGGGTGCTCATACTGGTTGGTGAAATTTGAAAAAGATTTTCCTGTGGCGTTACGCGAGCACTAACTGAAAGGAGTCGCTCCACACTGAGTAAACTGAGCCACATTTCGCAAAAGAATTCCAATTCCACTTCACTGGATCTGATCGCTTTTGGGATAGGGACAAGGCACCTTTCCTTTTCTGTAGGACCGTTTCCGACGTTGCTTAACGTAAGCGACGGCTGCTAATAGTCAGGGAGAGGCGTAAAATTGTTTTCGCTAAAATTGGAAGTTCATTTTGGTAGAAGCAATGTTTGAGCATGGAAATCCACATACCTTGTACCTACGTTAGTCCACCACCATATCACCTGCACAGGTCGCGTTCCCACCATCAAAGTAGCTTCGTGCTTTAATGTAGGCCATTATCCCATTCCAACTCAGATGGAATGTTTTCATAGTTGATATTAGAATAGCTCCGAAATTTGGTAATAGATTCAGTATCAGCAAATAAACGCATGGGGCGGTATACACATCTTGAATGTGGCCAATGTGGCTCAGTGTTCTTCCCCTCCCAAGAAACATCAAGGCCTTTTCCTTGTCATTGCAACGAAAAACATGGTTAACACAAAATTTCTTCTTCTCTTACTGGACACTTCATTTTGCGTCGTCACTGATGGGCATATTTTCTCAAGTTAACATCGACTATGGCACCGCCTGTTTTGTTACATTTTCAAGTAGAAAGGCTTAGAGGGTGATCAAAAAGGATGGACATATTCAATTCCCAAAAGCGAAGTCGAAAAGAGAGTTATTGCTGCTGCTTGTAGACGATTCTACCATTCTTAGGTTTCTCTGAACTAATGATTTTCTTTGTTGACCGCTGTTTGGGCTGGGCCAATAACTGCCTTTTCATAGTTATCTTCCTACTAAGCGCTTTTCGTAAAATTGTGTTCTTATTCGGGCGTCATTTTTGTGCAACGACTAATTTTTAAAATGTGCAAATGATGGACTGTTTTCAGCTTGTGTGGGATTTAAATCTTCTCTCATGTAACCATGTCACACACTCAGAATATGTACAAAGTGGGCGGTAAGTAATGATGCATATCACATCATATAACCGCGCGATGANAACACTCCATATCAGATTCGCCGAATCGAAGACTTAAATAAGGTACGCCCAATTTTCAAAGGTGAAAAGTCTCGCTTCTGCTTCGATTACTGCTTCAGTCGGTAGTTTTTCGTAATTCTTCAAGAACAACAGACCACTATGGACACTCAGTCTTTCAAACACTTATTTAGAAGTATGAAAGATCTTTCTTTTCTTGTGATTTGCTGCTTTAAGACTTGTCTGAATAGAACACGGACTTCAGTCAGCTAGGAGGGAATTTTGTTTGGATTAGAAATAAGTTGGTTGGATGTCTTGAATTGAATGAATGCATTTGTTGGATTAATGGCATAGCATCTATGTAAATATTTATTGTATTTTTCTTCATTTTATTGATCCTCTAATTGATTTCGTTATTAATTGTTGCAATACTGTTAAACATTTAGACTGCAACAGGACAAGTCGAGGCACGGGTTACATTATACTATCGCCGTCGAGACATTTCTACTGCACTACTGAAAATTGCAGATCAAGCTGAACGGAGATTTGACGAATGTAAGTTTTCTCACTTTATCTTTACCTGTTGTTCTTAAAAGCATGCTTACCTTCGCTTTGTTCTGAGCATTCTCTAGTAGAGTATGTTTTTGAGTTTTCAATCCTAAGCGTATTTTGGTTGCATTATCTTCCAGATTATGAGGAAGATAAACCAAAGCCAGAGAAATATGGAGCGGCAGGTCACACAGTGGCGAACGGAGCTGACGTGAAAGCTGAAGAGTCCGACGTGACAGGTGAGGAATAAAGCAGTAAAGTTTGAGCCATTCTTTGGTGTCCCAGTGGATTTCGTCTGCAGCCGACCAATGTTCATAACTTTCGCTAGATTGCTGAACATTGTTTTATCCCTTTAGATCACAAAAACGATTCGAAGGAAGATCCAGAATCAGATAAGCGCTTCGAATGGGGTTCAGCAGGCTTGCCTCTCGGGGTGGACGAACTCGAGGAAGTTAAGCGACACCGAATCAGGTTAGCCATTTTTTTGTGAAATTTATGGCACCCGTTCTTATAAATTTACTCAACTATTTCTGAAGTAATTGTACAGGGACCTTAAACCGAATAAAGTTAAAACCATTCTATATGATATTTGTGGATTTTTCAGGCAGCGAGAACTTTTCCTTTCACGGCAAGTAGAGACCCTTCCAGCCACGTTGATTCGTGGGAAATGCCAAGTTACATTGCTCAGCGAGATCGAGACGGTTTCCAGCTATGAGGGCGAGGTACTCCGCCATATGTTACTTTTGAAAAGCTAGGTGTAGTCCCATACTGTTCAGGACAAGTTCTTTTACTCTTTGGTGTACGATCCGAGCCAGCTTACTTTGCTTGCTGACAAAGGAGCTATACGAGTAGGCGAGAAGTATCAAGCAGAAGTACCTGAAACGATGGAGTGTGACGATGGGAAGGAGAATGGCGATGGGTATAATTTCACTCTCTTTTTGAATAGAAGAATCAATTTCAACAATGAATAGTCACATGATACGTCGAAATCAATGAATTTAGACCTATGGGGAGTAAAGACAGTTATTAAAACAGACAGTTCATGATAGAGATGGTCCTCGATATTTCCGACTAAGACGAAACTGACTTCCGTTGATGCCATTTGGGGAGAGTCGGGTCAGAAAAGGCCTAGGTAGTGTATAATAGGGGCTCGAAAACCGACTTTGTCAAAGTTTATGCCTTGAGAGGCCACACTATTCACAATGAAAGCGGTTTTGATGAAATCTCAAGCAACTACTAGTAGACCATGGGGACGGTAGAAGCCATTTTTAGCACTTTTGGCTTAATGCAGCCGGCTCTTTGACGATTTGACAACTGAAATGTCGTGCAAGTACCCCTTCCATTCCAGTTTCCGTGATGGTGATCTCGTGCATTTTTCTATTTTCTATAGTGTTAGGAAGCTTGATATTTTTTCTTCTTATTCATCGAGTTTTCTCTCATCATCTATTCCCTTTTGTTTCAGCGATGAATTGATGATTGATGATGAAGAAGAGCACAGTGGCAGTGAAATACGCGCGTCTCGTCGTGCACCATCAGAAACAGAACGTGAAACACTTGTTTACCATCCCCATCACTCCTTAACGGATCGCGATATGGACCAGTTTCTTATTGTTGCCAGGTCTGTTAAATTGTGTAGAATTCTGTGGTCTAGAAGTCTCATGTCTTTCTCATGATTTTTCTAACTCACGACTTGCACTGATGATCGCATTTTATCCGAAACGTCAAGGCACAATTGGCAAGATATTCCAGAGCCGTAGGAACCTTCTCACGAGCTCTTGATACGTCTTCTTCGACAAAGCTGCCCTCTCTACACATGACTGCAGCGGCTGCCTCTCGCGATGTAACTCTTTTACATGCGATGGCGTTGCTTCACCAAGCTGGTTATGATATTGGTCAGGTGAGTCATATTTTTTCTTAGCTTTCATAGCTTAATTCATAAGCTTCACTGCCTTCACTTTACAAATCAATTTAGGCAGTGAAATATCTTGTTCCACCACCGAATAAGAACTACTACCCATTAGAAGCGGACAAGGCAACTGGTAATAATACCGTCAGTCTCGGTGGCCCCATTTTGTGCAGGTTAGTTCAGTAAAGAAATAGATCTCATTCCTATTTTTTGTATCTCAAGCTAATTATAGCTTGGCCATTATACGCGTACGAGCTAAGCGTAGTGGTTTTCAATACAAGGAAGTAGGAAATTGCGCATAAGTTCGAAGAAAGGGTAGAAGTATTATTCAGAGATCAAATTGAAGAATGGTCTGCCGCGGAAGCAAATTTATTTGAAGATGCTCTCGAAAAGTATGGGAAAGATTTCTCGGATGTACGGGTCGATTTTGTGAGTTCTCAATCCATTTTTTCCCCGAAATTCTAGACCCCTCGAGACTTTCTTCTTGTAGCTACCGTGGAAATCTCCACGTGATATTGTTGAGTACTATTACATGTGGAAAACTACAAATCGATATGTCGAGCAGAAGAAGAAGAAAAACGCGGAACATGAAAGCAAGCTAAAACAGGTGTGTATTTCTATTTTTCTTCATCGGCTAGAAGGAAAGTCCCCATAACTTTGGTAGATATCTAATTGTAAGAGCTCTTCTAGGTCTATATCCCGAATCATGCGAAAACGACTGGTCCTCCTGTGCGAGGGACGGATCCTTGTGAAGGCTGCAAAGTAGTTTCACTATCTCTGCTTTACATTTTAGAGATTTTTTCTTTATTTTTTTTTTTTTTTGATTTTCGAGAGCTGAGTGCAGTATTACGCGAAGGTGATAGAGGTGGATAACGAATAACNCGAGGGACGGATCCTTGTGAAGGCTGCAAAGTAGTTTCACTATCTCTGCTTTACATTTTAGAGATTTTTTCTTTATTTTTTTTTTTTTTTGATTTTCGAGAGCTAAGTGCAGTATTACGCGAAGGTGATAGAGGTGGATAACGAATAACGCATAGCAATCGAAAAAGGCTGGAGGCATTACGCTATTGTTTAAGGCTGTCGAGAGCAACATATGGCATGCCTGGGGGCCTTCAAACTTGCAGTTGCGCCTTTGCCATGAATGCTGGACGTACTGGAAAAAATATGGTGGATTAAAGGAACGACATGAATATGGTAAGTGATTAAGTTTATAGTAGAGTAAGCCCAGCAGTCCACAATTTACATCTGTTGGATATTCTGTTGGATAAAATCATGATGAAGTTCAAGTGGTCCTGTCTCCATCGGATTTCATGAAAACCCATTGATCGAGGAAATCCGCTATCTTTCTATTCAGAGGAGTCCTAAACTCGTCTTGATTGAAAGAGAACAAATGTTGTTTAGAGTGTTTACGCGCTTGATGTGGGAAATCAAGGCTAGCATGGTTACTCTTCGAATTTAATTATCCTGTTTACTTGTTACTTGAGATTGAAGAAATATGTTAATTAAAGATGGCTTCGATATGAGTTGCTCAGCAAGTGAAGATAGTACTGCAGATGTCAACGAAGCTCCAAAGCCAGTCGTCAGTAATGTGAATCCGCCCGCAATCAACAAAAGCTCATGTGCGGCACAGCAGGTAAGCTTTCCTTCAAAATGTTTTTCTGATGGCTATTCAGAAATCCTCAATCTAGACGAATTTCTGTTTTAATAAATCTCGTCTCATAATTTCCTACAGTTTTTACCTTCCTCGAGAAATGCGCTCTCTGACTGATTGATTTGACGTTCTTAGTGAAAATATTTCTGCAGTTATGATCGAGTGTTTGCCAAACAGAACCTTTGGGCAATTGGTGAAACCTTGGAATTATTTTTCACGAAAAACTGCTAAAGACATGGCAAATCTTCTACTTCAGAATAGACCAGTCGGAGCGGGTCATGTGATAGCACGTTTACCACCCAATCACCCTCTTCTGCTAGCTGCTACATCTGCATCTGGTATTTCTCCGAGTAACCCTACCAAAACCAAGGTAAGTGACTTTTTTTTATTCGAATAGCCCAATCTAATATATATCTGCGAAATTCATTTGTTGCGGCGATTAAAAAACGCCAGAAATCACCCGCAAAAGTGTATGCAGTGATGGTCATGTTACATATGATTGATTCGGTTTCGGTTGTTTAGTATACTGGAGGAGATTTTTCAGCAGCTAAAAGCTCCGTTCACAATGCGGCCATCTGTGATGTACAGGATTGCTCGCCGAGTCTGTCCTCGTTCTCTGCTGAATCTACGATTCGCCGCTAGACGACCAACACATGAAATCAGCCTGAGTGCAGTGAAAAACTACTGTAGGGGTTTTTCGTCGTGTTTTTAATCATTCAACTTCTTTAAATTTATTGGCTATAGGCCCCTAACACTTAGAACGCATTGCACACACTACGGACACTTAGTTATGGTCGACTAGTTTAGGTTACTCTGTTGAAGCGGCCACGGCAGTGTTGTCTGCAGCTACACAGATCTATCAGCTGCACAATAGAACATTGCCACCTACGTTCTCCCAGAATTTCACATTACAGGCGGTTGGTTTCAACTCTCGTATTACTCTCGTGAAGTTCCTTTATTTTCATAATAACTCCTAGGCTCAACATCACCAACTGCAACAGCAAAGTTTAAAAAGGCCGGCCAGTTCTGCTGGTTCAGAACTGAGTGCAAAGAGAGAGAAATTGGTGAGTTTAATTTGAGTTGTTTGCTGTGTGTCTAGGTGTTGTTATGTATTTAGTGTTCGGCCTGCGAACTCAACGAGTACAGTGAATCAAAAGTTATTACAAAGTTAAGAAATGCTTACTAGGTTATAAAAAGTTGCGAGAACACGATCTACCGTTAAGGAGTGTTGGACCTATCCACAAAGGGCGTGCTGACTTATCTCATTATTCCCACTTCCCATTCAAGCTCGCCTGTGAACTCAGAGTGTGAGTGAACAAAAGAAGTAGTGAATTTAGGTGTGAAAATGTAGTTGGGGGGTGCCAGCGTCCTCTTGTGCCCTGGGTCTCTGACACCGGCGGTGGAGTGCATAGAGATCGCAGAGATTGATTCCTCCCCTTCTAAAAGTTAGGGGAGGAGCTCCGGGGTGGGAGAGATGATTATCTCGTGCAAAAAGCTGGGATGGGTAAGAATTGAACATCCAATTGGTTCACCCACCCCGGAGCGCCTTCCCTAACTTTTAGAAGGGGAGGAGCTCCGGGATGGGTGTGATGATTAGATAGGGTGAGATTGAAGAGACGCAGAGCACAAAAGTGCCTGGCACCCCCCAGCTACATTTTCAACAATTTGGGGCTTAGCGCCATTGAGCAAGAGCAGGTATACAAGAGGGGCGGGCAGCAGATGCATTGCTCATCATTGCAATACACCTTTTTTCTTAGTTTCAAGTCGCTATTGTCAAACAAGATGTTCAAAATCATGTCTGTTCTTCTGCAGGTTGACGTGGGACTCCTTATATTAGTGCTCACAGACTGGGGGTAAGGAACAGGAGCTTTTATCAGAGCGCATTTTGAATAAATAGACTTGAATTTTCAAACAATCAGTGAGCTCGATTGTTACGAGGTTCCGGTCACATATGAATGAACACGACATAAGTTCTTTATCTCTACAAGGTGTTCTAACGATTTCACTGTACTCGTTCAGTTGGCGACCACAGATTGCATGTGAGGGCCTCTAAAATTTACGTTCATACGATTGCACAGATTCTAATCCCCAATAACTCACGCTTTCTCATTTCGTGTCTTGAGCACTGCTTCGTCTTTGAAAACCATTGCCGTCCGGTTTCGTTTGAGTTGACGTTAATTCCTATTGGGCAATACCTACCATGATGAGAAATTCTTTGCTCAACGCAAAGTGATGTCAACTCATGCGAGTGCTTGTGTAGGCCAACAGTACGTTTTAATAGTCTTTGATTGCAAGTTAATGAGTCGAAAAGTCGTTGCTTCCAATGTCGGCTTACTGTTCGATTCTCTCAACCACTAACCATTCGTTTAGACAGTGTGAATTTTTCTTAAAAGTTGTCGTGCGTACCCGCCCTCTTTACTGCAGTAAATTGCGCTTTTCTCACTTAGTTGACGGGTGTTCTTTAATTCACTGACATTGAGTTTTGGTGGCAATCTAACGTGAATTTCCCTAATTAGACAAAAGTTTGGTGATGATGCTGTATGCCTGTATTTATTCGATTTGATTGTTCAAATTTGATGATCAGATGATTGATACCAGTGACGATTCGTTGCAGCAGGTAGGGTCTTCTATCGCGGTAGCAGTCGCTCAGCCCAGCCCCTCCGCTGCTGTTGCTGCTGCTGCAACTGCTACACTTATCCCTACCAGCAAGCCGCCAACAAGCAAGTGGGATTCGGTTTGGCGGTGGCAGCCCGGAGGTCAATTCCTGTTTCTCGCAGGACCGTTATTTCGGTGCGTGCGGCGACGTTAGATTAATTACCTCGCTATTTTTCTGCCTATCTAAGAATTTTTCCTCCTTCTCTTCCCTTAAACTAATTTCTCAGATGATTGATTGGGTCACTGTTGTGGGTTTGGGCGCACTATGCATGTACCTCTTTCATTTACCGCTGAGTGTTGCTCCATGCTCACTAAACAGTGTCTGACTGTGTTCAATTTCGCGATTTCTAGAGTGATCAGGTGTGAGACCTGGTCTTGGAAGATAATAATTTTTATTTTTTCAAGCCTTTAAAATGAGGATTTTTACTTGTTCACAAAAAACCGTGGTTAATTTTATTGCAAACCCTGGTTAGTATTGCTGCAGTTCCAACGGAGTTTCATTGGTAGCCTCATAAAAACAGAATATGGCATGGATCCCAAAAATAAAACATATATATATAATATCTATATATATATAATATAAATTCTGCTCTTCAATCATTCTGTCTAATTTCTGGAAAACACTTAAGTTCTATCTCATTCCACAAATTTCGCAGGAAAAAGGTTCTAGGTAATGGTGCTCGGTCGGTTTGAACCAGTATCTCCATACTTAATTCATACTATTGTGGTCCCTTATATCAAACATTTTCCTTCTTACAATTAGATCAAAGATTTCCGCCTCCACAGAGACACTCTTCTTAAAGTTAACATTGTACAGTTGAGTTCTTCGGCACGTTATAAGTTCCGTTTAATTCTTGGCGGTTTGCGGCACTCCCAGGTCCGGGTTTGATCCTGAGCGGAAGCTACGTCTCCCCCCAATAATTGTGAAAGTAATACGGAACGAATCTTTGCCCGAATTCCGTGGTCACGTGCACGCACGCGGCGAATCCTTGTTTCATTAATCGAGACTGTACATTCCTGAATTTCTGAGCAGTTCATCACGATTCAAAAGGTGTAGTCCTATTCGCATCACAGGATCTGCGGTGATTACAGTGTGTTTCATACGTATAAGATCACCCTCAACTCTGGTATTTACAGGATATGCAGCCAAGCTTATATTTTTCTGGCACCATCATTAGATTCGTCACCTTCAATGACACCCATATATGTTCTTTGGTTTACTCAACTTTTGTATTACACATTGTTTAGATCACCCCGACAGTGCGAAGGTTTCGAAAACGAGTGCAGCAGAATTTGCACTTGGAGATTTCTGTGGAGGGGATGTGTCGCCAATATGTTTAGAAGCAGTATGCACTCTGCCTCGCGAAAGTCATCTTTCCCTAGGAGGAAAAAAAATTGAAGTCTTCGTGTAGCAGTGTTCCGTATGCGGGCAACTAGGAGGCAAACCAAGAGATCCCTCAGCTCCGTTCAAAAACATCGAAGACTACAGAGCCTCCACGAGGACAGGACGCCCGCGCAACCTACGGCGAACGACGAGAGGTGAAGGCCAAGAGCTATTTTAAACAGAACCTTGTCTGTGAACCAAGTTTGACCAGAGTTAGGTCTCTCGGTGTCGAAAACTACTGTATGGAGAGCCGGAAAAATGAGCAGCAACATTGTCAGAGCAGCAATGAAGAATGCTCCGAGGCTTACTGACTACCACAGAAAAGCACGACTTGAATTTGCGAAGTTGAATTTTTGAAGGGATTGGATGAAGTTCACCATTACCGACCAGCCATACAGTTAAATATTCTCGTCCAGGTCGTATTTTCCGATGAGGAGAAGTTCAATTTGGACGGCCCCGTGGTTACAACTACTACAAGGGTGACTTACGAAAGAGCCGATCAACTTTAGCCGTCGCAATTTTGGAGAAGGGAGTGTCATGAGTTATGGGATGCCTTCTGCAATGATATCGTGCTGGAGCATGCTCTCGTGACCTCCAAAATGAACTCCAAGGACTTCCAGGAAGTCTCACAATGGCACATGATGCCGCTTCTGAGCCAGTGACGTGGTCCTGACTAGGTTTTCCAAAAGCAAAGTGCTGTGATCCACATTAGTCATTCTACGAGAGACTGGTTCCCTCCCAAAATATCGAAGTACGGCGTGGCCAGATTGCAGCCCAGATCTGAATCCGATGGAGAATCTGTAGGGCATCATTGTATGAAAGGTTCATGTGAACAACCGTCAGTTTCATACGATAGAAAAGCTCAAGCAGGCAGTAATTGAGTCCTGGAATGAAATCTTTGTGGGAGTGCTTCAAAACCTTGTTTCGAGTGTGCTACGTAGGCTATTCGATATTGGGCTGGACTATGGAATACTCGTTGACTATTACTTATTTTGTCGTTAAGAATGATAAGTTTCTCAAATTCTCAAAGTGATGAAACGGTACAAAACCAAAATTTATAAAAATGTTATGGCAGGAGGTGATTCAGCAAATGTCCGTGAGTGGAGGTTATTCAAGGTGGTGAATCTGACAGTAGTGCTTGAAACTTATCTGCTTGGCTGCTTATCCTGCAAACACCAAATTTGAGGGTGATCTTATACTTATGAAACGCAGTGTAGTAGTACTAAGGGGAAACCCAGTCATTCGTCCAGTGTGCGCGTGGCGTAGTGGTAGTGCTCTCACTCCACAAGCGAGGGTTGAGGATTGCTTCCTGACTTCGTCGATATTCTTGTACAGTGTTCTTCTGTTCCTTTGAACTAAAGGCTTTGAAACCTTTTCTGACATCTGCTCAAGTGGACGCCTTAATTCTGTTATTATTTGCGCTTGTCGTATCTAGTGAAGACTGCAGAGAATGGTTCTGCACGTAACTCGTACGATTTTATTCGGTCTTAAACTTCAAGAAACATTTAACGGAAAGATGTCAGAGATGCATAAGATGCCTGATTGATGAGAATGATCTGAAAAATGTTTGAAGCGCACACGTAGTTCACAAACTGCTCACCTTACACATGTTGCTTCTCCGGAAACTAAACGGTACATCGTCATAGATAAATAAGGTTTTACCGAAAGTATTTCGAATGTTTTGTGACTTCGTTTTTCGAACTTTTTGAATTGCTCTCGATACATGTCAGGGTATGTTGGTGAAAATCGGCCCTCGTGTCATCACTGGCGAGCTTTAGTTGAAACTTGAGTTTGTTGAATAGTTTATCTCCGCTTGTAGAGAAGCAGCGTGAAGAAGGTGTGCAGTTTGTAAACAGCATGCACGCCTCACTCATTTTTTTCAGTTTTTTACATCAATCAGGCATATTGTACATCTCTGGCATCTCTGTAAAATGTTTGTAAAATGTTTCTTGAAGTTCAAAATAGAATGAAATTATAACATGTGCAGCACCATTCTATGCAGTCTAGGACGGGGCAGGCGCAAATAATAGAAGAAACAAGGCGTTTTTTTGAACTGTTGTCAGAAAAGGTTTCAATAGCTCTTGATGAGACGAAGGAATACGTGCAAAAATCTCAACGATGATGGGGCAAACCTGCATTCGCCACCTGTAAAGCGAAAGTTCTACCACTATGCCGCGCACGATATTATAGGAACGGGGTTCGCATTTCCAATCAACGCAGTGTCAGACAAATTTCGAGCTCCCATAGCATTTGGGTGAGCCATTTGGCAGTTTTGATTTCTGCATGAAAATATTCAAAATCCCATCAGTTTCTCTTAGTCTCCATTCTAGGTTCCCCCATGAAAGTCAATCACCCCCTTGGTTAGTGGGAAGAAATTCCATCCTGGTTACTCATAGGAGACGTAAGGGAGATGATCGGATCAATTTGAGAGACACTGTTCACCTGAATTCTAGCTCAATAAAATGGTCGGAGGATCCAAACGGTATTTTGCTGGCCTTCGGAGATTATACGGAGCAAACCATGTCGATTTATACTTACCTTCACCCAGTATGGCCACTTACTATGTTCTCACATCCATAAGTGTAAAGACACTCTGTTGTAAGACTACTTAGCCAGCAGGACAGAGAGGAGTGGCATGCGTAGCTTGCAATCGCTACGAAAATAAACTTCCATGTGCGTCATAATTTTTAGAAAATAATAAAGTGACTACATTAATAATAAAGTTGAACAAACATCTCGGAGTGTAACACAGGGGAAAGCTAGTGTCACTACAGAGTGGTTGAAAATTAATTGGGCACGCTATACGGCGCTCACTGGCATCTCGTTTTCAGTGCGCATGTTCAGAACCTTTCAAGACTTCAAAAGCGCTTAACTCGCTATGAAATTTTCTGTGCATCGACCCACCATCGAGAATTTGCTCAAAGAAGGTCTCCGGAGTTGTGACTTGCAGAGCGTCACAACGTTTTCTTTTCAGCCCTTCGAATTGTCCATGCTGCCCTCAAGACTCGTGAACAAACCTCTGAGACACCAGCCAAAAAGTGGGCGACCGAGAACAGTGAATACACCGAAGTGCCAGTATTAGGAAGAGGATCACCCACAACGATGAAATCAACCAGTTTCTTTCGGAGCAGGCCAAACGAAGTTGGCTGCGTAAACCATACTGGGTACGCGATTTTCGGAAACTGAGGCGAGGACATCTGACCTTCTTCTTCGCCAGTCAGTCCATTTCGCAATCCTCAGTCCAATGAACTTCTTTGTACGGGGTCTTCTGGAGAGCAAGATCGCAGAACGTTCCTTCCGCTCGTTGAGCGCTCTCAAGCAGGCGCTTCAGAAGGGGTGGAGCCATATCGGCGTCGACTACCCGCGGCGCTTTATTAGTTCAGTCATCGAATGTTTAGAATCCAGGGTGAGAGCAATAGGATCGAACTTCGAACATCTCCTGTCCTGAGTGAGCATGTAGCTCTACTCTAGATCTCATTAAAATTGGTTGGTCTACCTGGTATTTATCTCCGAAATTACCTTCCACATGTGGTGTCTTATACTTTTCAGCCACCGTGTGGATGTGCTGTGCTACCATCATGAGTCCCTCTCCAAGAACTCGCACTACAGTTCTTTGCGCTGTGCGCTAGAATCAGCCCTGAAGAAAAAAGACTCTTCACGTTCTTCGCTACTGCTTCGGTTTTCTCTTCCATAGTGAGCCATACAATATTTCGATACCTGCGTCACTATGTACAATATGCTCAAAAGTCTTCGGCCAAATGTTTTCACGTTTTTTGTTTCGTAACTTTTTGCTTAGTGGGGCAAATCGCGCGAAACTTTGATATGTTTAACTAAAGCATAGTTGCTACTATTCAGCGCTATTTGACTGCAAAGCAGCAAAATCCACGTAACTGATAGTTGTTTTTTGCGGTAGCGGAATTCGCTTTAAGGCACAGTTCACGATAATTCCGTGTTGCTGGCTCGCGTCAGATCCTGACGATCGATGTCACGTCAGACGAGTGTCGAGGCGATACAGATTGCAATTATCGTTCTAGGACCCACACACGATCAACTGATCGTCGAGTGATGAGGCGATGTTTTTCTCTCTTTTTTCCTCTGTTTTTCTTTTTGCTGCCGCGATCCCTTATTTAATTTCCTACCCCAAGAGGCTGAAAAGGGTGAGCTATTTTTGCTGTTACTAAGGTTTCTTTTCTCCACTTATGCTTATGAGTGAATGAACTTTTGCTTACCGCAGTCGCTATTTGCACCTGGACCCACACGTACGTAATGACCCACATTGTATAGCTCGTCCGAACGTCCCACTCTTCATTCCTATGGTCTCATTCTCGTCCAGCCCCTTTTTAACAATTTTTCGAAGCCTTTTTTCACTTTGGAACACCGTTTCACGCAGTTCCTTCCCCTTCACCGCACTATTTTCCATCTAATCTTCCACTTTTCGTCATAATCTGGATTACCCAAAATTATTGTGAACTGTGTATTCAAAGCAAAGTTAGTAATGTCCGCAGTTATTCGCACCTGCGCAATTTTCTTCCCTACTGTATTAGGCATTAGCGCTCGTACACTTTGGACATGGCAGAAAGAAATCCTGGAAGGACCTCTGCCTATATTTCAAGTTGATTTTGAGTACAAGCTGTTTGGGATATTTGGAACATGATCAGATAGTAGGTTAGTAGTGGTAAATATTCACAATACACCTATGCTCCACATATCGAAATTTCCCATTATTAGATCCAGTAGGAAAGGAGTTATGACTGGAAAGTGTGGCCAAAGACTTTTGAGCGCTACTGTACATACATATGAGGGCCATTGCGGAAAGTGGTTTTAAATCAGTCAAACGGTCATTTCCAATTTGTCTAAAATATAGAGGCTACAAATGACTTTGTTGAGACTGTAGGGGTTCTAAGGCCATTTTTTTTGAAGGTATAAATTAGTGTTGTAGATAGGAACGACGAGAAATATGACGAATAGAGGAACATTTTCAGACGCCATCGATCTGAATTGCTGCCTCGGGAAACACTGGGCCATCAAATGGGACGACGTGCTCTTATCGCCAAAGAGCTCGATGCTCGTGTTGCGAATCAGGTCAAGGCGCTTCTTCCACTGCTTCCACCCATGCCGTCGGAAAGTCCATCTCGCCGAGTAGTACCGTCCCACTTGATGCAGCCGAAAGCCATGTAGTAATCTTCTGTACTTTTTTCAATCGCTACTATTTCACGTGACAAATTTAAACCGTCGGGAAAACAAATAAACTTCTGCTATGGTGACATTTGTATAAAAGCTTCACAACAGTTACTTTTCCTTGTCAGATCCCCTCAGAACGTTTTATGTCTTCCGTTCCATCTCCTTGATTTTCCCTTGTAATTAAGCGCTGTTTCGTTTCTTTCCTTTTATAAACAGTTTTTGAGGTCAAGGGTGACTATTTAATTGAGATGCTGACGATCACGTTCATCGATCTATAATGACAGTGGTATTATTATAGTAGCGATAGATGTGTACATTTTCCTCACTCTTCCCATCGTTACCTTACAGTTGCGTTGTATGATTGCGTCTGTGCTGAACTTAGGAAGTGAAAAATGTCGTCGTGGCTTTTCCCATTGTAATCATAATCTGTTCCTCCAAGAGTAATTTGGTGAGTGTGTAATGTTCTGAATCGAGTACAAAGATCTGGTTGATGCTTCGTCTGTGTTTTGCTGCAACTGCGGTTTATGATAAATTGGTTTTATGTGAAACCTTTTCTCCCTTTTCGAAGTACCCAGTTGACAGATCCTAAAATTCTGTCAACTGAGTGCAACATTTCAGAGTGTTCAGATAACATTTGTACTTTCTGGAACTGGCACTGTGAAGTGGAGGCGTCAACCCTTTCTAATCCTGGCTCGATGCCCGCCCAGGCCAACCAAACCTTCCATCCCTCCGGGGTCGGTGAATTGGTACCAGACTCGTCTGGGAGGAGAAAAGCACTGACTTGTACATCGGATGGCCTCCGCAAGTCATTGTATGGGCCATATACGCACTCATCACGCCACTACGATTCTGAATGGAAGTCGAGTGCGGGGGCGCATCCCTCAGACGGGATTGATTAGCGCCAAAAACTTGATCCTTTCATTTTATGTGAAACTTTCAAATATGTATGTCTGCGATTGAGTAAGTCGAATGCTATTGGTAAATGAGAATAAACTTCAGCACACAGTGAAACATTTATTGTCTGTCGCGGGCCGACGGAACCACATTCAGAGTGTTCGGATAACATTTGTACTTTCTGGAACTGGCACTGTGAAGTGGAGGCGTCAACTCGAGCTGTCGGTTAGTCGAGAGAGGCGGTTCCTGCGCACACGGCACTACTCGACGGACCAAGAGATTTGGCGCACGCACTGGTGGCAACGGTGATGGCGGTGCTGGTGAAGAATATGTGGGGTGTTTGCCGGCGACCAACGACGACCCTTCGACTTACCGTTCGGGTTCCGAGATAGGCAGCACACGAGCATATAAAGGAGGGCGGATATAATCGCTGGCTAGCGACATCTAATGCGGCTATTTCTAACCCGGGAACGGCAATTAATCTAGGCAGAGCATGTCGAGTCTTCATCGTCGGTCGCCGACATTGCGATGGACCCAGCTACGAGTAGAGGAAGGAGATGTGGACGCTGTACGGCTACGCACTATACACAGCAGTTCAGGAAATGACGACAGGAAGGAGCCGGAATAGGAGGAGAGGAGATCATCTTCGCTGAGATCGGACGAGGTGATCGTAATTGGAGCGTCGACGGAATAGGCGGGCGCCCGCCGCTCTAGCACACTATCAGGACAGCAGTAGTTCGACAGCACGGACCGGTAGATAGGAGAGAGTAGGGCTGAAATAGAATGTTTAAGTTGAGCTATAGGCTCGTCAACAGAATAATATAAGATTTCACAGATATGCCTAATATGCTGGCTTTGTGCCCCATAACTGAGGGGTTGATGTTTCCACAGTACTTGTACGTAATGTGCAACTGTGCAAACAAATCAGCATTGAAGCTGTAGCTAACATGGATTGCCGCAGGTATAAGTTCCCGTTATTTCTTAGTTCAAAACTTTCCGTCCCACTGGATAGCTTATCAATGTTGTGATCCTATGCAGTCATTTGGTTGATATTCATCCCTGATTTCTCATCATCTCCCTCCGTTTCCTCCTTTTCCTCTCTGTTTCCTCCTTTCAAAGCCATCCTCAACTCTTATAATGATTCACATGCCCGGCCTTGACGAGAGAGCCCCCTTGACCCTCACAAATGTTGAAGTCAAATGGGAAAGGAGGAAAAGGTAAGACAAAAAAGTAAACTCTACAGGTGTCGGGGTTTGATACCGGATATAAAAAACGGTAAAGGACTTACTATATGAAATAAAGTTTGGCTTAGTGCACAAGAGGTGCCTTGTCAGAGTCGAGTAGTCCAGATGGAGCAGTTTTCTCGCCAGGTTGAACCTTTGCGATCTCCTCCATAACCGGTACAGGTCCACTGAAAAGAGTTAATTTTTACGATTACTGTAGTTTTCTGGGAATCACCTTCATTACAATTGTAATGAGGGTTTGTATGTATGATTAAAAACCATCAATGTTACCTCGAATGCGATACAGAAGGTTTTTCCTGAGGATATATGCGTACAGGTGGTTCGTTGGGCGAGTTATCCTCACTCATGAAGCCAGCAAGTCTTTTTGATCCAATACAAGCAGCCAAGGTCGGAATTATCAGAGACACAGCAAGTAGTATAGCGCCAGATGCGAACACACAGAAACCTGAGTACGAATTGAATTTGAAAGTTGTACCAAAAACAAAATGAAATCAAAAATTTGAATGTCAATGAATTGACGCCTGTTGTAAGGAAAGTATTTAAAATGTGAAGGGACACTCTGATTTACGTCCTGTTCCTTGCCGTATAAGTTATGTAATGCACCTATCAGGGTAGTGGAAAGGAAGATCGGGACGACGGAGTAGGTGGCGGAGGTGGGGATGCCTAATGCAGGATCTGGTGAATCAGTGCATAACATCAAGCAAAAGAAAACAAAAATGAAGGTGGAGCTGATGCTAACGTCATTGAAGATGAGTTAATATGGTCCATTGCTACATTGAAGGCGGCTTCAATTTATTATGCTTGTTGGAAAAAATGGCGTGAATGTGGGGCGAGTGAAGTGTAAAGGAGTCCATACTACGATGGCACTTTACTGGGAGACGGGCGGTAGGAACGATTTTGTGTAATCGATCCGCCGTACGCGGCTGTCGCGGACTATTTGCCTCGTTATAACAGTTCTAGCGTTCTTCATACANNNCCACTACCCATTTTACTTTTTGCCATTATAACGTTTGGAGCACATTGTTGTGTTCCCGCAAGCCACTATGCGTATTTGTCACATTCGCATTTAGCGCTCCCAAAAGAAACTCAAGTACGTCAGAATGTCAGCCTATGGTTGAATGATGGGAACCTCCCTCGTTTCACCGTCCGGAAACGGAAGAATGCAGGGAAGCCCAGGTTCAATAACGAAAGTAATCTAAGATATATTGGAAGACTCTAATTTGCAAAGAAAAAGCAAAACGGGATTCGACAATTCTTTGACGCACGTATTGACTGCACCGCACTTCCATTTTCAGTTGGAAATTCACATAGGAGGCAATTAAATCTTCCCATTCTCAAATAAAACCACGAATCGGTAGGAAAGTATGATGTGGGATTTTTTTTCCATTTCTCTCTTCCCCTAGCCTCCGCATAAAAATTTATAAATCAGAGTATTCTTGTGTTTTGCGAGGATTTCGAGTGGAACTGCTTATTGAATTCGATGGCCATGTCTTTAGACTCACTCGTCTCCTTGGGAAGCCTGAACTCAGCTCGGAGTCATGATCGCACTCCGTCTAGTCGGGATCAAGAAGAATGTTGCAGAATGAACCCTGTTGGAAGGTGTGAACTGTTTTTGTGGCTACCACTACTGCACTTCATAATATTTTTCGATTTCATTGCCCTCCCTCTAGCCTTGGTTACTCCGCCGCTCTCAGAATCCTTTTCAAACTTCAACCTAACTGGGAAATTCTCCATGTGTGCCCGTTTCTGAAGCATTTGCGATTTGATTAGCGGCTGTTTTGGAAAGTGAAATGCGAGGACACGTACTGCTGGGTGTTGGGGACATCTGCCCCATTTTTCTTATGATAAGGCATCGAGTTCACTGTACAGCCTGTATAGCCAATTATGTAGAACAATGTACAGAAGCGGGAAGTCAGAACAAAAATAGCAGCGATTGATGCTACGTAAAAGGCCGTACTATTTCATGACTTTAAGCTGGCATGAAAAGTAACTTTTCTAGCAAACTCTAAGGAAAAAGTGCTTACCAACAGTCTTCCATAGTCTCATAGGATCGCGTAGCATTTCTCGTAGTTTGTCTTGTGGAACATAATAGCCTCCATCTTCGTCCTGAAACTCGTCTAATTCGAAGTTGAAAAACACATTTCTGTTCATTCATTATTATCTAAAATTAGCGAAATCGGAAAGAAACGAAAGGCTTTTTGATACTGTGTAGCCATTCACAGCAGCTACATATATTGGCTAAACGTTGGGATTTGTGACGTTCAGATTCACCCGTGCAGAATCTTCAGTTTTCAGCAAGTTGTTGATGATCTTTGACGGTTTATGGAAAGCTGATTTGGCGTGAAGTAAGATAACCATCGAACTAACTCCACGATACCTTTTCAGACTAAGGACGCCCCTTAACACTTTCACTTGCGAGTTGAGATAAGCCAGCCAACCATTAAGCAGTATCTCATGTGTGTGTTTATTTGACTGTGACTGTTCATTCATACTCGAGAACACTCATCCATTTCAAACTGCGACGACGCTGCGCTTCAATACTTTTAATTTAGTGACCCCATTGCATTTTATACCTCTTAACTTATTGTTTAATTATTTATTTGTTATAATATATATATATATTCTTGTTCTCTCTTACCCTACTGAAGAGCACGGAGGGAGAATATTTCTTGAGTTTGAGTTCCGTCTGGGCACAAGTTTGACTTCCGTCTAGGGCACGTGCGAAACGGAAGTTGAACTACTTCTTTGGCTTGTCCCCCCTTATAAACTTAATACTTTGTTAAGACAAAGTATTATGTTTATAAGGGAAGACATCAATCCTCGGTTGTATTTATTTATTGGATGGTTCATCTGGTGGGAGTGCTTATTAGAAGGAATGAAGCCGAATGAGCATGAATTAACGGTTTCGCTTGTCAACTATACAAGGCAGCAATTATCCTTCTATTTCCCCCTCTCCTGGTTATCGAGGCGTTGAACAGAGCAGACTCCGATTCCTGAGTTGCCGTCTGTGAATGGAAAAAGTAATGCTGACAGTTTCCCAGAGAAAACTCAAAACCACTCAATCACCATTGTGCTCAATTGAAGAACAGGAGAAGCTTAGTTTTAATAAGCAGTACTTTCCTTTCAGTTTTCTCATATGCATCGTCAAATTCACACGAGTGTACATAACCATGACGAGTGTTCAAGCTGCAGGAGTTTTCTTTTCGACGAACTTTATTTTTTCGTTTAGCCTGCTCATCGTACAGTGGTTACGAGTTTAGGAGATCCCGTTTTTTAATTGTTTTTGAGGGGAGTGTCCTGTGAGGGAGGGTATCAACAAGCAGGGAAGGGGGACGCGAAAACAAATATTCTCTTGAAGACCGATGAATTTCTTGATTTGAACACACATAGCCCATAGAAATCGTGAACATACGTGAAAATCAACACAATGAATAGGTAGCCCTGAATGGGTAGCTTTTCCAGCTCCCGATAACAAGCATAAATGCATCGAACATCAGGAACCCTTCCTGAATATTGCGCTAACTCGGTTTTCAGTGGTTAAGCAGGGCAAGCAGAGAATGACGTTTGGGCTAACAGCTCTTCTGATACAACAATTTGTCGACCAATACGGGCTACATTTATTTCTTGATATGTTGCTTGACCAGAGTAAGCAATACCCAATGGGATTGCTTGCTCATAAAAGAGTAGGGTAAGGTGGAAACAATGATGACAGCTCTATCAGGTTGACCACTACGCAAAACCAGATTTAGGGAAATGCTGACAAAAAGATAAAAGGATTCTCGATAATTGTAGACAAATAGTGACGATGCAAGCCGCCCTTGTTGTTTTTGAATAATTTGAGAAAATTCGCCACGTTGAAAGATGAATGCTTTTCATGTGGAATTAGCGAGCTAATTGGATGTGCATGGGGGCGATGGGGAACGGAACCAGCCGCTGTCCAAATCTCATCGCCTTGACGGATTTCTTCCGGGTGACTGAACGAGGTCTGCCAGCCCCGTTCAGTCACCCGGAACACTAATTGATTTATGTTAACGCGCCTCGTTCAGTTACAGAGGCTTCTGGCGATCCTCTGAAACTGGAGAGAACTGGGCGTGATATCCCAAACTGTAAGGAAAATCGCCTGCTTTCATTCAAGTACAACACAAGCTCGTTCAGAACCCACGAAGCCAGGCCACCAAGGAAGAAGGTGCAAGGATATCACCTTTCAAACATTGTCCAAGGTCGTCTAGCAGGGTGCAGCTGAAATATACCAGCCGAGGCATCTGGGCTTACAACGCAGCACGATTTCCGCTGAATCCATCACTTCACATTGCTCCATTTGATATCCAGAGTGTGGCTCTGTGAAGTTTGTTCCTCTCTCCAAGATCATTAAGTGCTCCCAACCCTCGCACTTCTCTACTATTCTAGTGCAGCACATCATCACCGTTCATGATAAATGAAAGCGGGAGACGCCCTTTCCAAGATATTGAATATTTATCAATAACGGAGTTTTTAATAGCACTGCTATTCGTATGAATCCTAATTACTTCTTAGAACACGCAGAATTTTCAAAGCTGTAACGAAAAATAATTAATCTGAATAATGCATGGCGCCTGTTCACTCACCTCATAGATGACAATCTTATATATGCTTTGTTCAATGCCTTCATGAGGCCATGTATAGCCGATGACAATCGAAACGGCTCCGCCGATCAGAAGAAGTAGTCCTAGAACGGTGCACAGACGACAGATGAAAAGTCCACGTCGTTGAGCAGGAGGTGGTGGAAGAAGGTACCTGTGACGAAGGACGCGATTATGAGAGAGATGTCTTCTTCGGGTTTATCGAACTCAAGATGAATGTTAACTTTCACCTTTTGTTTTCACACTTTAAATCAAGATGAGACAGATTGGCAACTTTCTAGGAGGTATATACACTAGGAGGATAGGTATGAGGGTAGCTAAAAGGCAAAGAACTCAGAAATAGCGCGGTTCCTACTGGTTTTGAGTTTGCTTTTTGTGATCCTAAACATGATGCCTTCCTTCAGCTCGTCAGAAATATGCGCTAATCAATAAAAATCCGTTTCGGGATGCCAATTTCTAGTGCTATACAATTTGCTCTATTCATCAAATGCTCTTCAATTTTAGAGGTTATGTGCTTAATAATAATAATAATAATAATAAGGGCGGAGGTGGTGTAGTGGCAAGTGGCGCACTA
>UZAF01019046.1:11271-25845 GCA_900617895.1 Haemonchus placei
GTTTCTTTATGCTTATAAGTGAATGAATTTTTGCTTACCATTGCCTGTTATTCGCACCAGGACCCACACGTGCGCAGTGAAACACACTGTTTAGCTCGTCCGGACGCCCCACTCTTCTTCACTTTTCCGGTTTCATTCTCGTCCAGCCCCCTTTTTGACGGTTTTTCGAAGCCTTTTTTCACTTTGGAAACACCGATGCACGCAGTTTCTTCCCCTCAGTCGCACTAGTTTCAATCTTGTCTTCCATTTTCCATCATAATCTGGATTACCCAAAATTATCGTGAACTGTGCCTTAAATCAGCAACATCGTAGAGATTTGCTGATGTCGATAAATCTGATTATATTCTGAAAAAAAAACTTGTTGGAACGAAATGCGATTATAAGTCAGGGTATTACTAGGCATGGATTGCGGTATGACGCAATTCGCTCATAACTAAACCATTAAGAGATATTTATTTTAGTTTGGATAAACGCCCAAGATGAAATATGAATCAGGGAGATTCAATTACAGTCTTCCAGTGAGGGGAGTTCTCACGATGCTGATCCTATTCGAAACGCAACACAAATATTATGAAAAGCTTTTAAGTGATAGGAATAAAAAATCACTAATAAAATCCGGTTGAAAATGTCGAAATGAAAATGATTATTCAGTTAATTATTTTAACTTTATTGCTATTTTAGCTAGACAAGCCAAATCCTGGAAAGGCTGACAGGTGTAGCAGAATAAGTATTCACAAGAAGAAAACTGCAGTCGCACTGAGCTGCGTGATAAATTTGAAAAAAAGAGGTAAATTAATCATTTAATTAATAAAATTTGAAAATGCAGAACTCATACCTTTCTGGAAGGATTACTGTCATATTAAGTTGGAGAGGAAGTCTCGGGGAACCTACAGCTACAGAATAGAACTACAGAATGGCTCNCGAAATGAAAATGATTATTCAGTTAATTATTTAAACTTTATTGCTATTTTAGCAAGACAAGCCAAATCCTGGAAAGGCTGACAGGTGTAGCAGAATAAGTATTCACAAGAAGAAAACTGCAGTCGCACTGAGCTGCGTGATAAATTTGAAAAAAAATTTAATTAATTAATTTAATTAATAAAATTTGAAAATGCAGAACTCATACCTTTCTAGAAGGATTACTATCATATTAAGTTGGAGAGGAAGGCTCGGGGAACCTACAGCTACAGAATAGAACTACAGAATGGCTCAAATCGGACAAAGTAATCGAATGCGGCTAACTTCCAGACCGCCCCTGCGAACATCGACGTCATCTCAATGATTGATTTGAAAGATTTCGGAAGAACCCAAGGCAAGGATCCTAGAAACTATGCATGTTATGGATGCCTAGAAACGTCCTAAGAGCTCGCCCTCCTATTTTCCAACTGCACTGCCCGTATGTGATTTTTTTAGAAGGCTTCAAAGGGGTGTTTCTTCTCCGATTTTTTGAGTTTTTGGTTTTTAGTTTTTTTTAATAGGTTTTTTGATTACCAAATGCTGAAGCTCAACATTTAATATACTTCCCAGAAAAAAAAAGTTCCAGCTATCATGAAGGTGCGTATGCGAGGGATGAGTTCCATATATGATAGAAAGCCCCTTCCGCTTCCGGGGCATATATAAAGACTGATTCTCAAGCAGACTGCCCCGATACGTTATGTAATATATGTAGTGTGAGCCATGTACCCTTAAAAGTTAGGATTGTATTGACAAATGGGACATCATATCGGGCTATCACAGTGCTTGTGGAAAATATATTAGTTAAGGCGAGTTATTAAGAAACTAACGACCATGTTTCCATGAGCAGGCAAGTTGTCCTTACCATTCAATTTTTTCTAGAATTTTCAGAAACGATATCACTGCAGTTACGTAAGAAGCCTCACTATGAGAATAAATTTCTTTTGTTTCTTGTATTCGACCCACTGCTTTGGAAAAGTAGGAAACATGGGAGGTGATTGTCAACACCTGGAGTTGCGGAAGCACTCGCAGGTCTTTCATCCAACAGCTGTGTGTCCTTCAATTGTGTGCCATGTGTTGGAACTCGCTTCACCGTGTGTTATTCTCGTTCGCACGTTTCCTTCGTGATCTCTGACAATTTCGCAGCCCTCCATATAAGTTGCTGTATCTAGCAATCTGCTGGGGTAATTTCAGATCTGAAATATTTGGTTTGGTGTCATCAATAGTAAAGTTACTTTCTGGCGGATCCACCACAGTTCAAGGCCCCCAAAAATCCCAATTTGGCCTTCCCAGATTCGTTTGTGTGTTCGAAAAACTTAGTTTTACAAAATGGTCAAAATGTACAAACTGTTACAAATCGACTTCGTTAGAAGTAGCTCGTGTTGCTCGTGTTGGGTGTTAATATCTGAGCTGTCTTTGTATTATTGATTATCTTTAAGCAGCTGATTTCTTATGACAGCTGTCTGAAGTTTCTGATTTCAATTCTGCACGCTTCGTTAGGGTTGTTTGAGGTCTAGAAACTCACAGGTACATCTCTGATATCCATTCAACCGAACGGAGTCAAATAGAGCCGACAAGTTCTGGAAGCTTGAGATACATGAAAATCTGGAAACATTGAGCCATCAGAATTTCTTACGTGGCCATGTAATCTCTGAGTATTCACTTTGGTTCGATACTGAACCTGAAAACACTTTTTCCAGTTTCTTTCATCGCGTATCTCTAACCCCATTCCTCTACTTTTCTTCTTGCAAACTGTTTAACCAATTTGTTTTCACGAAACCTCTCTCGAGTTTTGAATGACCGTGAGAGGGCGCCTTCTATTTCCTATGTTAATGCCTAAGGCTAATGGAAATGCCGACAAATTTTTGTTAGTTGATTCCTCAGATGCTTTTCATCCAGATGGTTTTTTCCATATGCTCACCTAGAAATTCGCCATATGTTCATTTTTGCTCGAATGTTGCATGTCAACTGATTAGAAGCCGACAAATCATTCACACCCAATGCTCTCTTATGGCTCTATTTGCTAATATTTAATGAAATTGTCGATTTACTTACTTGGACTTTTGATTTGAAAAGCGCCGTCATTTTGAACAGTTCTGAATGAAATTTGAATAACCCAAAAAAACACACTATACTCTTATAGAAGAGTTGTAAAGATCAAGCGTAGATTCTCAAGTAATCCCCCCTCTCCCTTCCCACACAAAGTTCCTAAAGGACGAGCAACAAGCTTATGTAACTCAGTAACTGTTACCACGAACTCATCTTTTGTAAATTTGCGCTCTCATCCAATTCCACGTGAACAAAGTCTCCCGCCCGTCCGAGTTGCTCATATATTAGTATTCGTCTTAAAAGAAGATCTGCACGCACTTCAACTGGTTATACTATTTGTACCTAGCCGGCTTTTGTGTATGATCTACTTTCAGGACTACATTCCAGCTACCTCGTCTATCTGTAAATGTATGAATTGCCCTCTCATTGAGTGATGTGAGTTTCATTGATGCTGTCGTTGTTGAGCGTATCCAGCTGTCCGTTGTGACTTTACCCTAGCTTGTCTTCTCATCGTGGGTGGCACAGATGTATAAACGAGTTTCGAGTTTCAGCCGTACTGCGGGAGTGAGCAGCTTGTTTATTTCTCTGATCGACTTCCGTTCCTTCTCCTACCTGAATGTTGCCTCTCCCATTTTAGGCTTCATGACATTGTCGTTCCTTTCGTTTTCTTCTACTTCTCGGTTACGTTTCGTTTATCCGTTTGTGTCATTTACCCTTATCCAAATTGCCTCTCTAAAGTATTTCATTAGATAGACCTCAAACAGAGCCTCTTTGTTATGACGAAATCTTTTAAAGACCAATTTCACGTTTGATTTATAGAATAATACTGAATCTGGGAGGAATACAAGTAAAAAACACATGTCAAAAGTAAGGGGTTCAGAGTAGTGTCCGTTGTACCCGCTGACTTTAGTTGTAGTAGTGTGGTCCGCTAGGAAGGGGCATTCAGTGTTTTGGCGAAGGTTTGACGAACCTCCTTAATTAGATCCATCTGTTCAGTGAACGAACATAAGCCGTTCAATGCTGGTGACAAAGCTGAAAACATTGCTCTCCTTTTATTTGCCCATTGAATGAGGTTGTTTTCGAAAACGGATGTCGTGAATAAAGGGGTTTGCAGCTGATTGATTCCTTTGGGATGCCCAACTTCTCGGATTTAGCCCTCCAAAACTATTTCTGGATGTCTTCCTGGAAGCAACGTGCTTACCATTTACCGCCTCCGTTCATCCCAAAAGATTCACCCAGCCACCCAGCTACCCAAGAATCGGCGATTATGACGTAAAGAATGTTATGAAGCATCTACACCGCTTATTTCTTTTAAAAATCCCAGTTCCTTCGAAATTATGTTTTCATGTCATTTCCCTGTAGGAATGTTCTGCTTCTACTTATTCTTCTTTGTTTTTGTTTTTCGTTTATTTCCTCCAATGGTATCGCTAAACTTCGTTTTTGTTGACTTGTTAAGGAACTGACAATATTCTGCCTTTGCTCGCAGCTTCCTGTCCCTAAAATTATTGTTAATGAGCTAATCCTCCAGTGAAATTCGCGAACAAATCTGTAGCTTCCTTACCTCAAGAAGTAGTGCAAAGTTGAGAAATAATTTAGAATCGCTCACCACTCCAATAGTCGGAAAACTTTGAGCTTGAAGTGGTGGATGCTACGCCTTAGCTCCGGGGTGTGGTGCGACAACTTCGTTCCTACTGCCCGTCTCCCCTTACCTCCGAAATCCTCCTAGAAACATGGAGCTCGTAGTGAGGCTGGGACAGCGTCTGCCAAATGAAGGTCCAGTCACGCTCATACCTTCTCGAATATTTGGGGTGATTAGGTTCGATAGACTACAACTAACTGACCCGATGAAAGATTTTCGAATTCTGAACTTTTTCTGTTGAACAAATGCTCTTCTCCCGCCTCTGAGTTACTTCCAATCCATTGAACAATAATTATTACACTAAAGAAATGAAAAGATCTCTGTACGTGAAGACATCTCCTCCGCTCAGAAACTTTTGCAATTGTCAATGGCTGCTGCAACCAGATGTGTTCCACATGGGGAACGTTCGGGAGCGAATCGGACAATAACTTTTTGATGAGGTAGCCTCGAAGTGCGCAAATACTTCCCTTGCGCCTTTCTGTAAGGCATTACGCATTCGACTTCTTTCCGGGTTTGAGGTTTTGGGATCTTTTGAATGGGCTCTAGACCTACACAATGCCCACCAAAGCCAGTGATTGTACAATCTCTTGTCGCCCTTTTGTAAATCAACCATTAATCAATACCTGGGAACCTGAACGACTTTCGGCTAGTTTAGGAAACAATACACTGATCAATGCTCTGAAGCGTGCAGGTGATATCGGCATTCAGCTGTCCCACCAGCTCGATCAGAAAAACGTAAGGTATGGTAGGAGCTCATTAAAATCTTTTTAAAGTTTCCAGAGCGACCACTGTGGGGATGGGGGGCTGTCCTTTTTCATTTCTCAAAATAGACTGGTTTTCCATGATCACAATGGTTAGTTCTGAGGGAATGCTATGTTGAAAACACTCGTAGAAAAAACGGAGGTATTGCGGTGAATCCATGGAGCCTTTTTCACGTTACGCGAGTTAATACGCTTTGAAAAATATGAGCCTTTTTAATAATAGGCTTTTTTGGTGCATAAAGCATTTTCATCACGCTTTACATGCATACTCGACCTCGCGTGAATACGCCGCAAGATGTTGTGCGCCTATATCAAGCATTAGCAGCTGGCTTCGGGAAATTTCCCTTCAGCACAAACTCGACCGAAGGTAATTTTGCTTTTTTAGCGACTTTTTACAATAGAATAAAGGCTGACGTTTTTGACATTAATCTCAAGTGCATCAATACGTCGTGTTATGGCTAGATTGGCCAGCGTGTGCGGAAGCAAGGGGTGTCAGTCTCGCCAATCATGTAGTCGACCTCGATGCGCTAGATAGTCAAGTTTAAGATAACGTAATATACTTTTCGATTGAGATCATCAGGTCCTGAAGGATGCTCACGCTTTCGCTTCTCAAAATGCGTCACCTGGAAAAAAATATGAGTTGAGCTCAGCAGGATGGGTAGGAGGTGGGTGCTCAGAGTTACCATGCTGGCAGGGCGTCACGCGATTCTGTGGTGACCGTGAGGCCGAAATTAGACTTCTTTGAAAGACCTCTGATTGAAAGGAATGATACACCCCCATCTTTAATACATTAAAAATCTGGTGAAGAGCCTAGTTTAGTGCTTATTCGCTACAGAGACGAGTGTGGGTCCTAATGATGCACATTCTAGATCTTGGTGTGGGTTGATAGGTCGTACTTTTGACAGATGCGACATACTTTCGTGAGCGTTCATGAAATAAGGGTTCCCGAGTGCTTTCTCCAACGAGGACAATTCTATGGCCTCCGCGTGTGCCTTATGCAGCGCTCTGGGATCTTCTTAGGTCTTCTTAATGACCTATGTAGGGCTCAGAGCTTGGTTTTGTCGACGTCCACCCAAAGGTTTTATCGGCGCTGTAGAGACAGCAGCATTCCCTATGGCATTTACATTGAAAATTCAAGCAGCTTGTCGTGACTCATTGCGGCAGTACAAGACGATTTTTGGAATTCTTACTGTAGGCTGATCTTTACACTATTGCACCGAATGAAATCTCGTCCAAATACCTGCTCTGTGCCTATTCTGTCATGGTAATATCGTAGAATGCTCTGCTTCATTACCTTTGAAAATCCTTAAACTTCATGTTTTCCGCGGATTTTCTTGCTTTCTTCGCCACCAATGTTCTCCAATAATACTTCCTCTCTTCAACATAAAAAGGGTACCTCAAAATTATCGTGATCTGTGCTTTTGAGGTAATCATAGCTGATAAGGCGTTTGGAGGCGGGGCGACTCGATGTTCGGGTCTGCACCCAATATGACCTCCACTTATCGTCTCCACCCCTCCACGATGTTTCAATGTCGCATCTGAAGCGAAGCAAGCATTCAAAATTAGATAAATAGCCGTTGCGAAAATGGTTCCTGCTGCTGCTAAATGCTCATGCTTCAATTACACAAATTTTAGTTGTTAATACACTTAATTCTGAATCGAGCTCGAGTACCTGGGCGCATCCCACAGAGATTGATTAACACTCCAAGGCTTTATCCTTTAGACTTTAATACATTGAAATTACCTCAAAGGAAACTCCACCGGAGTGAGCAGCTTCGAGGCCAATGACCAGGACTACCTCCCATTCGGAGCGCAAGGGCAACGTGGTCGTTTCCCCCATAGAACTAGTTCATTCCGCAGAACTTGGGTTTATGTTCTGATTAAAGACGTGCAAATCTTTCCAATGAATTCAATGGATTGGGCTTCTGTACTGCTTCGTGTCTTTTACGTACTGGTACCTGCTACTGCTAGATGCTCGTGCTTCAATTGTAAAAATATTAGTTCAAAATCATTTCTCGAAATCTTTTCATCAAAAGCGCTATGACGTGGACTTTATTCCTACTTGGACCTTTTCCAGAGTCCCGAACGCTTAGAAGATCGCAAGCAGATCTACAAGGATCAGATGGATGACGAACAACTTCGGGAACTATTCAGTTCATTGGCAACATTAGCACAACAAGGGCCAATACCTGGTCAGCGATTGGCAACTTACTTGTCACTTCTTTGAACGTACAAGAAGAAAAGCTGAAACGAACATATTTTTTGTAGTAGTCTGTATTGGACCTTATTATTTAGCTATCTTATCATATAATGGTCCCGTGTATGTACGTTCTGGTGTCGTAGCATAGTCTGCCCGCATCGTCGTGAATATCCGTTCCGAAAGGATCACTATCGATGATGTACGGAGGCGTGAAGGCTTACATACACGTCATACATACAATGGCTGGCAAAGGGGGTGAAGGTTCTTGAGCAATGGCAAGGGGAGACTGTGAATGGAATATGTTTTGGACTCGTTACCGGTCTACTACGGCAGAAACATAAGTGAAGCAATAACCCTATAGTATCCATGTTCGACTCTCGATGAGTCTTGGTATAGCTTTGCATTAATGTTATAAGACTTTTTTAAAACCTGCTGCCAAGATGTTAAATAGGTTCTTATCAACTTACGTTTCGGCGTAATCGCCTTCTTCAGAGCCTGGAAACCTGTGTATACACAGACAGGCTGATACACAGGTTTCCAGGCTCTGAAGAAGGCGATTACGCCGAAACGTAAGTTGATAAGAACTTATTTAACATCTTGGCAGCAGGTTTTAAAAAAGTCTTATAACCCTACAGTGCTTTCGTCATCATCATCTTTCTAAAGCAGCTCTGGTCGCAGCCCGGTTTGGTAAGAGTCTAGGTCCCATTTACTAGCTGTCGTTAATACGCCACACCTCATCTTGCTGCAAACAGCAACGTTCAGTAGCAGTTCATTTGTATGTACGACTAGTAAGATTACAGTAGCATGTAAAACATATCGATTGATTACAGAATACATCGAGTAGGAAGAGAGTAAAGTCCACAGGTGGACAAGGCCGTCATCCCTCGGTTCGCTCCCACGCCTCCTTTTTCGTGGTGCCTTGGGATCAAAGGAATCATTAGAAAGGGAACGGCGTGCTTCGGCAATGGCACGCCGGGGAACGTCCGTTGCGCGCGTCCGTCGAAGCTAGGTCACCCTGCCCACTTCGCTCGCGGCGCAGCCCATTGCGATCTCAAGATGGTGTTACGGTACCGCCCACTGTTAATGGAGCGAATTATTTGCACTAGTCCGTGTTATCTTCTGTTGAGTGTGAGTGCCGTGGAGCAAGCGCCAATCGCATGCCCCACTGACAACTGCGACGTCCGACAAGTGTCGCGGGCTGATCCGCCGCATGCGACAGCTGTGGCGTGACCTAGTTTCGACGGACGCGCGGAACGAAGCGCATCCTGGCACACCCGTATACTGTGGTGATTCAGTATTTCATATCTCAGGTTCAGTGACTCATACAAGGGTTTCTTGTACAGCTTTGTTGTCAACAGTGTGCGTACAGTTCCACTTGACGAATTTCTTGACGATGTAATGATTTTAGTGCAAGCCTACAGCGTTCTAGTTCACAATCACTCACCAGAAGCGCTAGCCGAGCACTTACATCAGAAATGGTTAGCTGATAGCCGTTTTGCGCCTCTAGCATCTGACATAGTCCTGCACGTGAGAAAGGTACGCCTTTTTTTTAGTTTTTGCTCTACGGAAGTTTTTTTTTCGCTTTTTTTTTCCTCACAACAACAATTGAAGTCAAAGTGTATTCACATTCATTCTTGGTGATTCTCTATAATGCAGTATCGATATGAGTTTTGGGGGAGAAAGTTGAGTATAAGGTTAGTAGTAAGAACTTAGCCTATTCTAATGAGGCAGCCCTTTTTTCTCTTTTTGGGAAATACGTATGCCAGAGAATCGGCCCTAACGCATAGAGACCTTCTGCGTAAAGCTAGTCGAGTGGGAAAAGTGACTCATCACTTTGTGAGAGTTTATAGTCAAATCTGCTCAGCTTCTGGTCTCAAACAGCTGCTTTGTAACAGAAAAACTAAGTTTGTCTAGGAATTTACGTATTCAATTAGCTCACATAAATTGGCAGGCTGGAGTGTCTAGTTCTGTCCTAGGAGGCGCGGACCTGGGTAGAAGGCGGAGCTGACGGGGCTTGATTGCCTCAATTGATGGATTGCCCTTCCGAAAACGTGGTATATCTGAAAGGTACGGCTTACGCTATTTCTGGGTTATCTAGTTTTTGAAGAGTAATGGGATTGATAGTCCATAATAGTGCAAAAGCGGCGAAGAAGATGCCAAAATCGGCATATTCAGAGAGATAGAAGGCTTTGAAAAAGTAGAGTTACGGGCTGGCTAGAATATGACGACAGAAGTTGCATGGAAGGGGTATTTGGACGAGCCGTCCAAATGTGTGTGCCACTGCATGCAGCTGGCTACAGTAAGCAGCCTGCATGAAACGCGTGTGTCTTGGTGCGAATGGCACAACCCCTACAGCCTCTGTAACGCCTGAGAACACGTCCACCTCGGGGGAGTACGTCGGCTACGCCGCTTATGTGGTCCTATCTAGGCCGTTTTTCAATCCGAAAGCGTTCATTGTACTATCCTTGGGGATCACAGTCTAATCCTAGAAAGCGGCCTCAAAACCGTTTTTATTGTGAACTGTGCTTTCGAATATAAAAAGATAATGAAATATAAAAAAGGGGTCAAAATAATTAAAAAGTACAGTTAATCCTTAGCCTTTACAACTGAATTGTTTTTACAGACAAATTCTTCTGGTCTTGCTTTGTCGTCGTGTGTTTTGGCGTTGCTGCTGAACGACTATCGTAACCGATTGGAAGTTCGAAGTCGTTCAACGCTTATGTTCCGTAACAGCGTAAAAGCGATGTTCGAGTGAGTAATCTTCTGAACCTTCACTTTTGAAGATATCAACTGAGTTTATATGTAACTAAGAGACTACCTTTTTAGCATGTACACTGTGTTTCTCAAAATCGATGGCTGTGTGGCCAGATGTCTGGTGAAACCAATGTTCAAATGTCTGGAAATCTTGGTTGACGACCATCCCAGCTCAGAAGACCTGGAAGTAAGTTCATCGAAGGGAAGGGTCAGAACAGTCACCGCAGACGCGACGCGTGGCACCGCGCGGCAGGTGCTGCAACAATTTGTGGGTTCGGCTGTTACACATTTTCATACGTTTTCACTTTCATAATTATGATTGGACGGGTTCCAAGTTTTGACGAAAGCAGAGATCATCGCACTCAGAAAGCATAAACCACTCGAGGGCTGTTCTGACCCGTCCGATCTTTTTTTTCGGATAGAAGTGTTGATCTTTCGGGTTTCAGCTGATGGGTACCTTACTGTCGGAGCACGGATCAACGCTGTATAACCTGAACCCTTACCTGGTCGATCGATTGATTGTGAAAGTTCGCTCAAAAATGTGTTCTGACGACCCACAAATGAACAGCGCTATCAGGACGATTTTTCTTCATGTGAGTTGCTCTATTTTATCTGAAACATAGGCGCAGCAGCACAGCAGAATATCAAAAATGACCATTTTAATCCATCACCCGTGTCACTGAAGGTGGTATCTCCTTGAACTCCATCTAGAATTACTATGCATGCTGAAACACCGTAAGAGAGGTAAGAAGTAGTTGCGTTTCTTCATGTGAAAAAAGTGACGGGCGGTAGTATCGAAAAGCGTGGCGCCGGTGAGACATCTATCCAAGACATGGCTGGCGGGGAGACAACTAGCAACGAGTTGCGCTTAGGAGGGGATCAGAACTCAGACGAGTGGCTCGCTTTATACCCATTTTTGATGTACGTTTTGCTCGTCACATAGTCGAGGTGTACAGCAAATGAGCCCCCATTCTGGTGCAATCCTTCACAAACCAACTTTCACGCTGTGCACTGTTCGTTCAAGCCCATTTGCCGGTTTCAGGTAATGGACCTATGGGCATGGGGTTGGAATGAGCTGATGATACCAGAATGTTTGACGATGAATTACTCTGAAGCACCAGAAACGCGAAGTCCAATCATGCAACGAAAGAGGGACACAGGCAAACAGGAGTTCGGCAGCAAGGAGAGTATTGTCTGAAATTTCGNCGGGTCACGAATAATCTCTATTTAATCGTAGATACACTACCATACACTTACATCGAGCTTCAGCTACTTAATATTACGGTTTGTGCCACCATAATAATAGGGCTAGCGTAATGGGCATGGTCAAGAGTACGATGAGAATGCAGAAAGATTGTTCAAAGCGGGAAGGAGATCCTATCCGATAGATTAATTTTGGTTTGGATTTTGTAAATTTGTACTAATAATTTAATTTTTACTGTCTGTCTGAACAAAAACTCTTCTCCCCACCTACTCTCCTTCATTACTTCCCACTGAATGCCTTTATTTTATTGCTATTCCTAGGAAGTGAAGTGTAGTTTTCGATATTTTCTCTGTTAAAAGCACAGTTCACGACAAAAATGATTCCTGAGGTTTCCTGCACGGTCGAATTCCTGAGTCCTAAGCTACCCTAAAGATGTAAGGTCTAGGAAAGGTCTAAATAGAGTCAATAAATGTTTAGTAGGACACTATTAAAAGATAATTTTTAATGGTATCCTACTATACATAAGAGTGTCTGTTGATGTGTGTATGGGTGTCGCGTGCATTTTTTGAACAGAAATTCTTAATTCCTGTTCCCATAGACCGTGAAATGAGTGCAGTCTGAGTAGATCTGAGGAGGTCATGTTGAAGGAAGAGAGCAAGTACCTCAAACCCACATGAGTTGGGCAGGACTNCTCATGACAGGCGAGGCGCTCACGAAGTTTGTCGGGGGTGTGGGTGTTTAGCCGGGAGCTCCTCCTGTTCTCCTTTACGGGAGCGTACAAATTTGAAAGGAACAGGCCAACTTCACACAAAAGTAGGAGAATCCGGCGTTAGCTCCGTGATCCAACTGATACCCGAAAATGGCCATGTGCGATGGCCCTGTAGAGACTGAACCATTCACCATGGGAAACAAATATTGGAAATTCAAACAGCTGATCATCCTGCTCGTGCAGTGAAGGAGAACAATTTTGGCAGCAGCCAGCTCTCAACACATTTGCACACGACTGAAACCTCGTGCAAATACCTCTTGGCCCCAGTCGTGTAACAACCCTTCCGGTTATGTAATGGTTTTGAGGGTGACATATTTCGAGACTTCTGCCAATTTTCTCGCTTTCCTCGCTATCAATGCACTATTTTGAACCAACATTTGCCTAAAATGGTACTTCAGAATTGTCGTGAACTGTGCCTTTTTAGTAAATAGGACTTTTCATCGTTAGGCTTGCCTCTGAAGCTCCTAGGCTTATAGCTTTACTGATGGCAAACATTGTATAGCGCATCGCAAGGAGATAATTATCATCACCGTGTCATCTTCAACCATTCGGTCATAATTCAATTCGAAGTAATCATTCTGTACTATTGTTCATCGGTTGTATTAGTGTACAGAAATTGCAATAGTTATATGTTAAACCTGTATAGCATTTCTTTACGTTGTTGAGATGATTGTCGATTGAAACGAAATAGATTACGAGTATAAAGTGAGAACGTTATGGTGACTGTCTCAAATAAAAGCTCATTTAGCAAGTTTCAAGGTACTATTTCAATCTAGCGTCAGATTACTGCTGAGATTTTTCTGAGTAAGCGATGCTCAGATGTCGGTCTCAGTTTAGTTGTTAGTCCGTTAGAGTGTGACGGAACTTCTCCCGATTTCTCACGTTCGCTTTGCGGCATGCGGCAAATCTTTTTTAGTTGTCGCGCGGCTTCAAACTGCAATTACCGTACTCATACCGATTTCCCGCCAATCGATAAGACGCACGATTTTTCATTGACTGCCTTTCTTTTTTGGTTAGTTTTGATAGTTTTTTTTTCTGTTTTTTTTTTCGTTTTTATGTTTAATAGGCTTGATTGTTTGGAATGACTACTCCTCTATCATAAATGATCAGGACCGCATTGGAGTTGAAGGGAGTGGCCAGCAAATTCATATAATCAAAGGACTCCCCAACTCACGAATTGCGTGCTCCAATCTTCCATCGCAATTCTGCGGTACGCGGCGGGTGCGGCGAACGCGACGCCGTGTTCGGGGATAAGATACCGGACCCTCTGTTGGACAGTTTAATTCAATTTAATATTGGTTCCGTATTTGTCGAGATATAAAATAGCAGGAAAATGTGAATGGAGTCACATACTTGCATGGAAAGAAAGGTTCACTGTGGAATTTTTGTTGTTATTCAAAGCCAACTAACGTTAATACACGACTTTTAGAATAATTCTTCTTTTTTTTTACTTCTTGAATCCTATCATTTGTCCGAAACGGACTTCTGCTCTATGTATAGGAATGCTATTCTATTGTCGTTTTTGTTTATTTACTATTTTACTTATTTATTTATTTTATCCTATTTCCATTCTGCAGTTCAGAAGATTAGAATAACTCAATGGCTTAGGAACTTTGTTGTCAAATTGTCAGTCCACGTAGTTGACCTGAACTTACCTTTTGCATCGGTACTCATAGCTCAGCCTTTCTCTCGTAACTTGTATATTTTTACTTCTGCTACTTGGTATACAATAAAAACCGGGGAGAAGCTTCTGAGTTTTTTTGTGATAAAATTCATTTTTACGCGAATTTCCAGAGCCGCAAAGAGAGCCCTTTTCTGAATCCAAATGGAAATGAGCTTCTTAACCCATTGACGACCACGACGTTTTACGGGAAAAGGGCGAGGGACCGGCGCGCTTTTCGTCCACCTGCGACTGCAGCCCACATGTGGACTTCATGGTCCAGCATGACTTTTTTGAAGTTTCTAAGAGAAAATTATAAGTCTTTAGGAATGTTCCTTCAAATGAGTTTGGTAAGACTGCCCACATTGAGTGACTATCGATCTTTATTATACAACCGGCACTCGTTCTAGTGGTCATTCAATTATGGGTTCAATCATTACCAGAAATCGTTTCGGGGAACTTTTGGTTGCGTTGCGTTGGGAGCTTTGCGTTTGGTCGATAACAGCGAAAATGCTAATGACGACCGTCTTTTAGAAATATCTCATTTTCTGAAGTTGTTCAACGAACGAAGCTATCACCAAGGT